>RJWM01027694.1:0-27189 GCA_004363535.1 Dasyprocta punctata | reverse complement strand
GTTGTGACTTCTGTCTTCTTCCATGTCTGTATCTCCTAGACTTGTTCTGTGTGGGCTGGTGGTCTGAGATTGCCTTTTGCTCCTTCATCTTGACATTCTCCTGGGTTCCTCCCAACAAGCTGGTTGTGGGGTCCCAGGCACTTCCCATGGTGGCTGCCCCTCCGTGGTATAGGGGAATGGGGCAGGTACCTATGTTCCTCTGACCCCAGGTTTACAGGGAGGTAGCAGGGCATGGGGTGGGCTTCTCCAGACCTGTGCAGCTACACTGGGGCTTCCACAATGGCCAGGGATGCATGGTGGTGGGGCTGCTCCTCTCAGCTCAGGTGTCTACACTGGGACTTCCACGATGGTGGCAGGCACACAGGGGTGTGTTTGTTTGATTCTTCCAGTGGGTGATGGCTGCCTGAAGGAAGCAACAGCCTCTAATGATGGTCTGTGGGTGGGGTGCATGGCGCTTACCTGGCTGCATTTCCCTGTTCCCACTGGCTGCCCATAGGAGGCAAGCCTTCTGTTGTCCACAGCTGGCAGGCGGAGGCAGATCTGCTGGCTCTCTCTTCCCATGCTGGATGCCTGCAGGAAGGAGCCTTCTGGTGGTGGTGGTCCTTAAATTTAATTAATTAATTAATTAATTTTTTTTTGCAGCACCAGGTATTAAACTCACAACCTTGTACCTGTCAGGCAGGCACGTAAGCTGCTGAGCCAAACTCCCGGCCCTCTTAAATTTAATTTTAAAGGGACTAAAATAGAGCAATAAAATAAAGCAAAACAGTGATAAGACAATAGGAATTTACAATAGTTCCTATATTGCATATTGTTGTCCTCTAAATAGTTGCTCAGCTTTAGGCTTGAAAGTCAAACAAGCAATGCAGTTCCTCCAAATCAGCTGTTTGCTCACAGCAGTGGGGTGGGGTGGGAGTGCTGTTCTTCTCTTCCCAGCCCTTGTGCAGGTCACCCACAGGTGGGGACTTAGCTTCCATTTTGGCTCTCCCCATCTGCTTTGGACAGTTCACAAGTGGGGCTTTGCTTCCTTGCTTGTTCTCCCCTATTCATGCTCCCTATAGCCCCATGTTAAATAGTGCAGCATCTATTTACTTATGTAGAATTCCATGACTGTGGATACATAGTCTACTCTCCAAATCTGATCAAAATCTCACCCAGATATCTTCCAGTAATGCATAACAGAAAGAGATCATTAATTTTGTTCTGTAAGATCCTATAAAAATACAATTTAAAAGTGTGATTGGATCAGACAATCAGAAACAAGTTTTCATATATATACTCACCTGATTTTTGACAAAGATGACAGGATTGCAGTAACAGATGAGCCTGTTAATAAATGATGCTGATCAACTGGATATCCATACGGAAAAAAATCTTTTTCCTTCTTTACACTCTACTAAAAATTAAATCCAGATAGGTTGTTGACCTAACTGTGGAATAGTAAGACAATATGACTTTAGGGAAAAATATAGATGATCCTTTTTTTTTTTTTGATAGCTTGGAGTAGGCAAAGATTTCTTAGAAAGATAGCAGAGTACTTACCAAAGAGAAAAATACTTAATATAAATTGAACTTTACTGAAATTAAAAGCTTGTATTTATCAGACAAACAAAAAAAATTGGAATGTGAAAAATCAAGCTGGAGTCTGGGAGAAAATATTTGCAATGGCACATGCTCAACAAAGCACTCATAGCCATGTATTTAAAGTCCTCCTATTTTCTTCCAAATAAGAAAAGGCAGGCAACTCAATAAAAACAGCAAAGAACAAAAGCTTTTAATAGTCCCTTCACAAAAAGGAGATATTAATTAGAGTCATTTGATTCAATTTTTTTTTCAAATTTGAGTTTTGCAGCTCTTTTTGGATGTACTGTATTGTTTAAACGACTAAAATATTTACACAATTTTCAAATGAATATTTATAGTCACAGAAGTCTCATTTCCATTCCTGTCCTCTTCACTCTTTTTGTCCCCCTTTATTTTTCATTTCTGGTGTCCATTTTTACTAGTCTTTTTTAAAAATTTTATTTCAAAGATAGTGAAATGCAACAAAAGATAACAGAACAATCAAAACAAAGCACTAGAACTGGCACAGAACTTCAGAGAGAGATACCATGAAAACAATAGCTACTATATTATATCTTGTTACTTTCAGAATAGTTGACCATTCCATCAGGCATAGCAAAAACAAACCAAAAACAAAACACAATAAAACCAATAAAAACAGGATGTGAAATGAAAAAAAAAAGGAAACAAAAATTAAACAAAATTAAGCAAACCAATGCCAATAATATTGGGGCTCAAAGACAAGACAGAGGACAATCCAACCTATTTGCCACACTAGAAAATGTCATCTACCCAAGAAATGCTGAGACTGTGGGCACCGGGCCTGCAAAACAATCTAGCAATACAAGTATTTGTAACCCAGTTGTCATAAACCCAGCAGGTCCTCCGGGCAAGCAGGATGCTCAGGGTTGGGGGAGGTCTTTGATTTATAGCCCGCGTGCCAGCAGGCCTATGGGACACCACTCTTTCTCTCCTCCTGGAGTCCGCGTGGTTGCGCAGACTCACCAGGGAGGCAGGCTGGCTTGCTTCTGGTTGCGGCCTCTCGCCCCAACATGGAGGGTTTGTAGAAGGCACATAGTTCGCCCCCTGGGTTCTGCCATTTTTATTAGTCTTTATAGTTTATTCTTATGGCAATTTTTAAAAATATAAGCAAACCCACATATTTTTATTCTCGTTTCTGACATGAAACATAGCCATATATATACAGAGCTCACAAAAAATGTATACACACTTCAAGAAAAGACAAATAGTATGATGCTTTTTCAACAGACAGTATTTCCCTCATATGGGGGACCCTAAAGGATGTTGTATATTGTCAAAAATCCACTCCACTGCCAGCCCTTAGAGAAGAAATTGAAAATGCACATGCAGTGATCTCAATATCAAGGTTGCCCAAACAGCAGTTTTCCATACTAGTAAATGTCTAGAAGTTGATGGCCACCACTTTGAGCACCCCTTATGATTATAGAGGCCAAAGGTAACTTGTGTTAATCTTGTGATGTCTCAAAAATTTAATATTAAAACATTTATGCAAATTTTTCTTTCCTGAAGTATATATACATACTTCAAGTGGACTCAGTTGTATCATTCTCTCTCTCTCTTTTTCTCTGTCTCTTATTCATTCTCTCTCTCTCTCTTTCTCTCTCTCTCTCTATATATATATATAATATTTTATATATTACCTTTCTTCACCTATTATATTATGGATCTTACTCCATATTCTTTTAAAAATTGCTTTACATTCCATGTGTGGCTGTACCATAGTTTATTCACCAGGTCCCTTATTGATGAACATTTGGGTTGTTTCTAATATTTTGTTTCTATATGTAAGAGCACAGTGAGAACCTCTAGACATATGCTATTTCTTATTAATGGAGATGTGTCACCAAGATGCATTCCTAGGAGTGGTATTGCTGTGACAAAGAGTAAATAAAATTGTTTAGTTCTTGCTAGATCCTCCTCTAAAGGGACTGTGCCATTTTGGACTCTTGAAGTATGTGTTTCTTCATAGCTCCACTGATACTTTTTTGTCAAAGGTGAATTTTTAGCAGTCCAAGTGAGGAATAACAATTGTAGTATGATTGTATTTTTCTTTTTAATATTATGAAAGAGGTTAACCATCTATTCATATGCTCAAGGACTGTTAGTTTTGATTTATTTTTTCCATAAATTGTGCATTCTTGTCCTTTGTCTATTTTCCCTTTGTTTTTTTTCCCCCTACATTTTGGAACTCTTTATAGAAGAGCCATCTGTATTACAAGTTGACAACATTATTTTTTCTAATTGAGCATTTATATTTTGACTTTCTTAAGTGTTTGTTGCCATACAAAAATACCTCACAGTTCTTTTAATGTAACAAAATTCCTCAGTGTTTATTGTTTCTGGAATAAGGGTTATTATTTGAAATGTTTTCCCCTTTTCCTAGGTAATGAATGAATTTATCTGTATATTTTCTAGCTCTTGTATGGTTTCTTTCTTAACATGTAGATAAATAAATTAAAATTTATACTGGTGAATGACATGAGATATAGATCTAATTTTACTTTTTAAAAAGTGATTATCCATTTGTCCCATTTCATGGATGAAAATGTCCATGCTCTCTATTTCCACTCCTCAGATCTAGTGATTTGAGATTTGTCTTGACTCTATACTTAATTTGTGTGTATGTTTGAACCTATTTTAGGATTTTAAGATACTGTACTATTTAAAGTCCTGTCCTTCTGTTTGTCTGAACATTCACTAATGTCATTAATTTGTTACACAGGTATATATGTTTTTACATCTGAGAGGGGTATATTTCCCTTCCCACCATGGTGCTCATCTTTCTTGGTTCCTGACTTTTTGCCTGTCATTTTTTCTATGTGACTTTAGAATAATCTTTTCTTCATTATGAAATATCTTGTTGGTATTTTCATTGGAATTAGAATAAATGAATATACTAACTTTGGAGAAATTGTATCTTTATGATAATGAGTTTACTTATTCAGACACGTAGTGTGAATTCCAATTATTTAGGTTTAACTTTATGTCTTTCATAAGTACTTTAGTTTCCCTCATATAGGTTTCTTACATTTCTTATCGCACTTTTTTCCTTACTTCTTTAAGACCTTTTTAAGTTATTTCAAATGAGATCTTCCCTAACTTATTTACATTTGTGACTAGGAAGGCTATTCATCATTTTGCTCCATATTAAATTCACATTTTATTGTTTCACTGAATTTTTTTTGTTGGTAGTATATAATTTTTCATGATTGTATGGTATTGTATTATATAGAAATATCATGAGTTGATTAACCAATCTCTTGATGTTGGACATTTAATTTTATGTGTGTACTTTTTTGGGGAGGGATGAGTTTTGAGACAGGGATCCACTATATAGTCCAGTCTGGCCTTGAACTCATTATATAGCCTAGGCTGGCCTCAAATTCAAGGTACTCCTCCTGCCTCACCTTCCCTAGTGCTGGGATTATGGGTGTGTGTGACCACACCTGGATTTTTTCCCCACTATTAATAAAAGGATGTGAACATACTTGCAACTAAGTAATGCGTGCATACTTGTATGTGTGTGTCATTTTTTTCCACTGTTAATACAGGGACATGAACATACTTCCACTGAAATCATTTTGAATTCTTAGGCTGCTTCCTCATAACAAATTTGCTGGTTTGATGAGCATGCACAATGGAAAAGCCTTTTTCAGATATATTTTGAGAAATTGCCCCAGTGAGGGTTTCTATCCATTTATACTCTGAGAAGGGAGAGTTCATTTGTAATGGGCCAAACAAAATGTCAGACTCATTACAAGCCTACTGCAATAATTTTCAAATTTTTTACCCATGTTACACTCTTTTGTGTGTGTGAGGATGGGGTTGGCCACTGCCTCTAGATCAAGTTGACTACCCACAGGGAACTCTGCAATGACTGCTAGAATATGTGTGGGAGTGGGGCTCAGTCTGAGCAATTTCCACAGGTCTACATCCAGCTTGGAAATGCTAAAGGAAGCCAGCAGCAGTTCTGGTTCTGGGCTTATCCAGCCTGACTCCAAAATTGTTCCCAGCCAATTGCTGTCTCCTGCAGGAGGACTGAGTCCTCTGCACTCACTGCCAGCCAGTTCAGTCTTTCAGATCCACCACTCCCTTCCACTGCCACTCCCCTTCCAATGCTGCCTCTCTCTGCAGAGGCCTCCAGGGTCACCAGCCACCACATCACCTTGATCATGTGTCCCCAGCTTCCAACAGCTCCTCTCACATAGCGGGTCCAGCTCTGGGCAAATGTGCCACTATTTACCGCCTTCTTCTTCATTTAAGTTTTTCTTTTTACTCTTTCTGTGGGCTTCATTTCTCACTTTAGATTCTTCCTTGGTCCAGATGACCCACTTCCTTTTTTCTTGCCTTCCCCATGATGCTATATTCTAGCTTCTGGACTGTCTCTCTCTGTGAGGTTGTTTACTCTCCTGCTTACTGTTCTGCCCATCTTCCCACAGTCTAGGAAAGTTTGTATATTGGGTTGAGTTATATGAAATTGCTATTTTTACAGGTAAAGTGGTTGAATGTCAGCAATTTCTTTTCTTTTTATTTAAGAGAAAATAGATACAGAAGATAGAAACAAAAATCAAAAAAGACAGACAAACAACAACAACAGATCTGATACGATAACATTGTAGGTTTACACACTGAGGTGGTTGAAGTTTGACAGTAGTTACAATATTGCATTTCATTACTTTCATAGGGGTTGATCATATTGACAGATATAGACATGTAAGATTTATCAATTCAAGTGTATTAACTTTTCTTTTTCAACAGCTATTGTATTTAGCAATATGGTTTTTTTAACTATCTTATTTATGCATATCTATAAATTTATGTCTTTTTTCTTTTCTCTTCCTTCTTCCTTTCCCCTTAGAATACCTCTTGTTATCATTGAAATAACTACCCATAACATCAGGTCTAATATGATCAAGTGAAATACTTCAGAGTGAAACCAATAAAGCATATAAGAATGGTCATACAAAAGAGAAACAAAAAGTAAGGAGATCAGCAAACAACAACAACATATCCAATACTGTTAAATCATAGGTTTAGGAATTTAGATGGTTGGAATTTTACAGTGGTTGCAACATTGTATATTGTTACACTTAAGGGGGCTGTTCAGATTGACAGGTAAACACATGTAGGATTGATTGATCTGGTCTTATGGATATCAACCATTCTCTCTCACCAGTTAATGCATTTAGTAGTATAGACTTTTAAACTATCTTATGAATACCCTTATATAAAACTACATCTTTTTTTTTCCATACCTTCCTTCCTCGGTTCCCCTCGTAATACCTCTTATTGTCTTCAAACTAAATGCCCTTACCAATTGGCCAAATATAGTCGAATGAAATAGTACTGAATAAAACCAATAACAAATAAGATAATGGAGGCAGTACATAGTAATGCAATGTTGATTTCTATAATGCCTCATGTTAGCTTCAAGGCAGTTGCCTATATCATCTGTTGTAACACAATCATACTAAGATAGGTTAAAATCCCTCAGAACAGAGTAGCAAAAGTAATACCTGGTTTTGAAGCAAGGTGATCATGTATCACTGAAGGCTACCCTTATAAATTTTGTTATCTTTACAATAGCTGTCTTTGTTATCATTTATGATAAAGATAGGCCAGTCGAGGTAGAATAGGGTTAAACTAAACAACTCATTGACAACAATACTGGACTTAAATCCTGTTAATGGATTATTCATTTGTCTGCCCTGCTCGGTGGTATCTCTCTGTTGCTTTTTCTGGAGCAGTGGACTTCTTTATCTCTTTCTAGAATGTCCTTCAGTATTCTTTGTAGGGTTGGCTTGGTTGTCATAAATTCCTTTAGCTGTTCTTTGTCATGGAAGTATCTTGTTTCTCCGCTGATTTTAAAAGATAATTTTGCAGGGTACATTAATCTGGGTTGGAAGTTATTTTCCTTCAGGGCTTGAAATATTTCACTCCAAGCTCTTCTTGACCTGATGATTTGTGTTAAGAAGTCTGTTGTGATTCTGATGGGCCTTCCTTTGTAGGTAATCTGTCTCTTTTCTCTAATAGCTTTTAATATTATGTTTTTGTGTTGAATTTCTGAAATCTTGATTATTATATGTCTGGGTGTAGGCCTGTTTTGGTCAAGTTTAGCTGGAGTTCTATATGCTTCAGTTATCTGAAAGTCTCTTCCTGTTCCCATGCTTGGAAATTTTTCTGAAAAAATTTCTGTAAATAGTCTTTTAATTTGATTTGTATTGACCCCTGCTTTCTCACTCACACCTTTTATTCGTAAGTTATGTCCTTGGGTTGTCTTGCAGCTGTTGCACTGCCACTTCCAGATTTCTGAGAAAGTCCCTTCTTTCTCTCTCCCAAGTTTCCATTCTTTCTTCCAGATATGAAAGTCTATCTTTAGTCTCCTTCAGGTGGTTCTGCCAACTTTTATTGGAGTCTTTGATATCCTGGTAGTCTCTCTGAATCTGATTAATGCGTTTTAGATCTTTATTTGTTTCATTCTCAATTTCCTTTGATTTTCCATCCTCCACCTTTCCGGCTATGTTTCCTTTAGAGGTGCTTAGCGATTCTGCTATTATGTATTTCATTTCAATTCTCAGTTGGGCTAACAGTGCCGCTTTAATTTCTTTCATATCTTCGTGGAGTTGTCTCCCCACTTCAGTTGTCATCTCCTCTGAGAGTTTAATTTTTGGACTCCTGACCGTTTCAGCGTTAGCATCCCTGCAATTGGTTCTGCTTGTATCTGAGTCCGGAGAGCGCCCTCTACCTTTCCATCTTGGCATTTTCCTGGGCTCGCCAGTGAGGCCGTGTTGGTTCACTGCCTCTCCCAAGCCTGTTTCTGCTCTGCGTATGTCTGTTGCAGTGTGCAAGAGGACGGGGCTGCTGCCTGGTAACCCCTAGCGGGCCAAAACTTCCCCTATCACCCCCAGGGCACCCACGCCCTTTCTGCCACGACCTTCCAGGAACCGTGCCTAATTAGGTGCAGTTCTGATCTCAAGATGGATGCCTGTCCCTCGCTCTCCCTCAGTGGTGGGGGGCTGGGGGCTGCCGGGTTTACTCACTTGCCTGCTTGCAACCACCTCGCTCCACAGTCAACCACTGCCTCCGCCATCCCGCCACACCATAGCAATTCCACCATGTATCGCCAGCACCCTGATCGTACCTTCTCAGCTTGGGTCGCAGTGCTAATTGGATTTGGCTCCAGTCAGAGGTGCTGCTGGTCTCTGCCTTTGTTTATTTCATTTTTTTACTCGTTCCATGGGCTACAGTTCTCATTTTAGATTCTTCTTGGGTCCAGAGGACCCATCTCCCTCTTTTTTTCTTCTCTCTGTTATTATATTAGTTTATATTCCAGCATTTGGATGGTATATTCAGGGAGCCTCCCTGTCATGGTGTTGTCTGGGCGGTCATCTTGGAGGAAGTCCCTGAATGTCAGCAATTTCTTATGGTCCAACCTAATTTTACTGGTTTCTTGAGTGCTGGGGACTCTTTGTAGAGATTTTTCTAGGTTCTTCTTGTCCTGAACAAAGAACTAGACAAAACAACAACAAAAGGTAGTAAGATTTCACATTTATTAAAGGTGGGGAAAAAAAGAAACTTGGTTGTCAGAGCAAGTGCTGGTCAATTAAAGTTGAAAAAAGAAATACACCCTGCAAGGTTGGCCCCTGAAAGACTTAACATGTTACGGCAGCTGTCTTTCATATCTCCCACTCCTCAGGCTAATGTCAGGTCTAGGTCATCCTAGGGAAATAGAAAAAAAAGAAGCAGCAAGATACAGGTGCAAATTCCCTATGATGGGTGTTGTCACTATGTAAGTCTAAAATATACCAATAAAAACACATGCTCAAATTCTTATGAGAAGAACTCAAGATAGCACTCTCTGATTGGTTCCAGGTGCAGGGCATTGGGAAGTGTTCTGTGCATGTGTCCTGGAACTCTGTGATTGGCAGGTGAAATCCATTTCCAGCCAGTTTGCCATTCCCTATTCTGCTGCTTTACTAGCAGGAGCCCACCATGAAAAGTGTAGCTTCTCTGATTGATAGTGGCTTAGAGGTATTGGAAGGAACTCAGAGCAGTGCTCGAGAGCAACTGTGTAGGCACAAAGCCTTATGTAGGAAGGAAAGTGTTGAAGTAGGATAGAAAAAATAGAAAGGTAAAAATAGAAAGGCAAGAAAAAAGTCGTAATTTACAAATTGTACTTTTAAGAATACTGCAGCTAAGGACCCAATCAAAGTTACCCAGGATTGCCAGGCACAGTGGCACACATCTGTAATCTCAACACTTGACAGACTGAAGCAGGAGAATGAGTTAAGGCCAACCAGGAAGATGACAGAGTGGTGAGCAGCAGGGAAAGAGCCTGTCCAAGATTTGGTGTCCAGATGCTGGAATATAGCAATGTGAGGAAGAGATAAAGAAAGGAAGTGGGTTCCCAGGACCTAGGAAGGATCTGAAGCAAGAATTGAAGTCCATGAGGAGAGCAAAGAGAGAGAGATTTGAACAAAGAAGAAGGTGGCAGGTAGAGCTTTCTCCTTGAGCCCAGACACACTACATGGGAGGGGTAGCTCGAACCTGCAGACACATAGCAATTTCTGGCAACCTCAGAGGCTTCCACAGAGAAATGCACTAGTGGAATGTAGCAGTGGATGCAGTGAACTGCAGCGACTGATGAGTTACTCAGTTTCAGATATCCACTAGAAGAGGGCAATTGACTGGTAGCCATTTTAGAGACAAACCAGCTGAGCTCAGAACTCAGCAGCTGTAAGCTCCATCTAGCAGTTCCCAGTGTCAGGGTGAGGCTGCTGAATTCAAGTTGACAGGAGGTCAAGGAAGCCAAGTTCAAGCTGGCAGGAGGCTCATAGAGTGTCACAGGCTGAACAAATCAACTTCCAGCCTCACAGCCATAAACCAGCCTGGACTTCAGTGGAACTAAGATGCAGGCTCATTGGGATTATCCAGTACCCTGCCATAAAGCTATGATTGGCTTGTTGGGATTAATCATCTAGGTTCTGGACTCTGTCTGCCCACACTATATACAAGTGACATCAGGAACATGCCTTGAAGTGGACATTTTTAACATCTTCTTTTCTTCTTTTTCCTTTCTTCTTATTTTTGTTTTGTTTTTTCTTGATTGTTTGTTGTTTTTATATGAGGGTGGATTTCCAGTTATTTGTTATAGTTGATGTTTTGTTCTATTTTTGTTTTTATTTCTTCCTTCTCTCTTTCCCTCCTCTCTTCTTCCCCAGTTTCCCAAAGTTTTCATAATCTTCCTTTGCCCTCCAGCCTTGCTTCTAATCTCTTCTTCTTCTATTTCTCTATTTCCCCCCCACCCCACAACCCTTTTTAAATCTTCTACCTGAGGGTAAAATCACAATATTGAGTGAGGGATTGTTTACTGCACACAATTTTCTGGTTTGTTTTTAGATTTTGTTATATAGCCACAAATCTAGTCCATACAGAGCTTGTCATTTTCTAGGCAGTTTGATGCTGTTGTTTTTGCTTATTGTATTATTTTAGCCAAGGTGACATAATTGTTCTAATCAATTGTTCTACCTGGTATACCAAGACTGAGACTGTCTAAGGGTCATAAACAGTACTATAGGCCAGTGCCAAAGAACCAAGGGTTAGGCCAAAAAGGCAGCAACTTTTCATCCCCAATAAATAGAAGAGGTAGGATTTTATAACAGTCTCAATACCCAAAAGCCAGCTACACCTAGAAGATATCTCTGAGAAGTAGTCGTTTCCTAAGTGTTCTAAATACTAGCAATAAAGCTACTCACCATAAGCAATTTATAAGCATCAACCTAGGAATTAAACCAAAAAAAATGTGAAGACACTTAAACAAGATGCAACCCCAGACTTCCAGCTCACCAAAGGCAAGCCCAGGGGGCAATGAGGTAGAATAATTCAAAAGCCACCCACCTGGACTCTCTGAAGTGGTAATAGCAGAAGTAACAAAGAAAATAAATGAGGTACTAGAAAAAAATCAAATCAGAAATGATTTCTCAGAGAAATACAAAGAAGGTGACCATAATGAAAGACATGCTTAGTGACTCTAGAGCACATACAGATAAAATTAGATGAGATTAGGAAAATGATGGAAATCATGAATGCCCAACATAGGAAAGAAATGGGATCCATGAAACAGATTCAAACAGTATCCAAGAGATTAAAAGTTCCATTGAAAGTATATGCAGCAGAATGATTCTATGTGAGGACAGAATCTCAGATATAGAAGATAGGATTGTAGTTAGTGATCATGAAAAGAAAGGTTTCTTAAAAATAGCAAGGGGCCATGAGAAATCAATCTAGCAGCTGCAAGATGATGCAAAGAAGAATTGGAATCAATGAAAAAGCAGGAGATAAAACAAATGACATTAAAAAATACTGTTCATAGAAGTAAAGGCAGGAAATTCCTCAAGCACAGAAAAAGAATTTGACCTGCAGATAATCCAGACATATAGAACCCCAATTAGCCATAATCCTTATCAGCCTAACCTTGTCTGAAAAGATGAAACAAAGGAAAAGTTACCCAGGGTTATTCATATCTGTACTCCATAGTCTTGTTTACACGACTTTTCTTTCAGATCTACTACACCCAAAATTCTGTACAGATACTACAAGTCTATGAATTAGTTTAGTTGATAAGGTAAAGAGCAGAAACATGACTTTAAGAGAAACAAATTCAAAGATTTCAAAGAAGATTTTTAGGCAAACATCTTAGGGAACACATTTTTTTGAGACAGGGTCTTTCTATGTAGTTCAGGTTGATCTTGAGCTCACTATATAGCCCAAGCTGGCATGGAACTTGCAATGATCCTCTTGCCTCAGCCTCCCCTAGTGCTTGAATTATAGGCATGGGCCAACACTCTTGGCACTAGGGGACACATTTGAAAGAAAGAAAGGAAGAAAGGAAGAAAGAAAACAATAGACTGAGCTCTGCCTTTCTCCTGTAAAATGAGCCATTTTCTTTCTACTTGTGAGTGGCCAATCACTGTTCTCTTGCAATCCAAGTCCAAACTTTCTATAGATTCTCTAGTTACACCAATTTCACTGCCAAAAACATAAATATACCCAATTCCAGACCATAACATGTCTCACTTTGGAAGGCTGGCACTCTATTTCTTTGAGTGTGTACTTTTAAAATTCTGCCTAGTAAATGCCTTTATGCCCCTTCCTGACACATCCTGAGAACTGTTTTACTGTGATGAAAGTCAGAGAATCTGCAGCCCATCCCATCAGTGAGGTCAGTCAGCACTCCCTGTTTCCACTTTGGAGACTCCCTTGGGTCCTATCGGGTGACTTTTCAGGAGCTATGAATTCTCTGGGCCTCAGTCAGGATGTATGCATGGGTGTGTGGGAGTAGGTGGGTGTGTGTGTATTTGTGAGGGTGGTGAGCAGTGTGGGGGTCTAGGCTACCTGTGAGATTGGAACTGGCAAAGAAGAAACAGAAAAACAGAAGCTTTACACATTTATATTTCCCCATCAGTCTGACCTTGCCCTTGTGTAGGAGTGCTTAATGTGTTACATGGCACAAAGTAAATTCTCAAGAACTGTCTGTTGTAATAATTATTGTCTTTCATTTATTCTACATGTTGTCATCACTTTAAAGAAAGATGCCCCCAAAAGTGTCAGATTACACATTTTTATCTTGGGGATTTTGTCTCCTGGATGTTTGTGAAGAAAGAGAAGTTAAAGCAGTTTATTGTTTAGTTCCACAACACCATTAAAAGCACTGGGACTCATTACTGTACTTATAGACTCCCAGATTGAAAAAGCCTCAGAAGCCATCTGTTAAATCACATTGAATCTGATTGGATCCAGTCTATAACTTGTGAGAGAGCAACAAGTCCAAGGACAATAGCTTTCATAATCCACATACCACTAGTCCCTTTTCAAGGTCTCATGATGGGTATCACTGTTTTTATGACATTTATTTTCCTTGTAAGCCCTGATGGATCCAGGAATCATTTTTAATAACACTGTAAGCAGTTAATACTAAATCTGATTTGTCATATTGAGTCCTGATCTAGCCATTATGGGAGAGCAAGCCAAAGACTGGCAATGCATTGCTACTTACTACAGATAGTTTCATTTCTGGAAGTAAGTAGCATCTAGACAAGAATGAAAAAGACCCCTTCCTGCTCCCTTCCAGTCATGAACCCCAATGGTCACTTTTTTTTTCCTAATAATGACAAGGTCTCACTCTGTGGCCCAAGCTGGCCCCTAATTCACAGCAATCCTCCTGCCTCAGCCTCCAAAGTGCACCACCATGCCCTGCCCCCCAGTGGTCACTTCTATTGACATCTAGCATTGATTAATTTTGCCTCATTTTAAACTTTATATAAATGAAACCCAACTGTATTTTTTCCCTTTGTCTGCTTTCTTTTGCTCAATAAAATGTCTAAGGCCTTCATTCATATTGCTGTGTGCAGTTATAGTTTTCTCACTCTCATTGTTATATAGTGTTCTATTGTGTGAATATATCATAATTTATTTATCTGTAGGTACCTAGGTAGCTTTGGAGTTTTGTTATTACAAATACTGCTGCTATAAACATTCTCGTGTTTGTCATTTGGTGAACTTATGAGTGAATTTGTATACAGTCTCTTGATGTATGCAAAGGACTTAGTGAATATGAAATGCTTGAGACTGCTGCTGGTATAGCATGACACTCTCTTTAAAGGTAAGTTTTGAAAAATATGTTGAGGGAGCATACTAAAACAATGATAAAAAGTGTAGTATCATAAATATAAAAACCAGTAGCACCTTTACGATGATTATCAAGTATTACCTACTGTACATATTGTACGTGCAGTATTTTTTATGAGATTGACAATTCAGTAGGTCTTTTTATTACTAGAAGCATATGATATTCATATGTATTAAGAAATAGAAAAGCTGGGTCACAGAATACGCTTATATTAAGCTTCAGTACCTTCTTGAGCTGGTTTATCCACTTAGAAAGTTGTGGTCTGAAGAATGAAAGAGAATAGAAACTGCCTTAAGATTTCTACACCAATATCTCACCATCATGATGAAAATGTGACCCTTCCTAAAGTGGTTAGAGTCTAGTGGGAGAAGTCCTCCACCTCCTTTCTACTGTGGTCTCACAGTGACACTTCAGGGAGAGGAGTCTATGTCATTTTGGTCAAACTCAGGGAGATGAGAGATGACGACTGATGATTCAGCCTCCTCAGTTCTACTCCCCAGAGCGCCACTCGCCACATCAGGGCTCTTGGGTGGGGGTGGGGGGACATAAACAACACCATGGAGATGGCAGAGGCCAAACTGGGGAAGAGGAAGGAAGAATCTGGATAATTCTGTCAGTGAAAAAAAGACCAACGGAGGGACTTGAGAATCATGTCTAAAGAATTATTTAAGCAGCAGTGACAAATGAAAACAAAAGGCCTCTACTTCTAAAGTAACCAGTGGTACCTGGTTTATATTCCCACAGGCATCTCTGTGTTGGAGAGCTCTTGAGACCCAGTGCTTCGGGAATTGTGTGGCCTGGGATGAAAGCCAATTGATGGAAGTTGGAATTCAGGACTTTATTTTAAACAGAAACTGAAGGAAGTTAAAAAATAAAAACAGTGTAGGTGTGAGGACCTGCTTCTTTATCTTAGAACAGAACTATAAACATACTGAGAAGGAGTCTTGAAGGCCTTGTAGGAAAGGGACATTTTGGGGTAAAGTTTCCAGTGGAAAAGAAAAAAGTCTATTTGTTTTGCATCTTACAGTTTTAGGGTCTCCTCATGGTGTGGAAAAACTTCACTGTGTTTCTTTAAGTCACTACTCTTAAATTCAGGTCTTTTAAAGAAAAAGAACAGAGTGAAAATGCTTGGCATGTCAAGGAGAGGTTTCCTCTTACACATGCATCCACAAATAACTGATCTCTGATGATTAAGGTGGCTGAACAGGTGCATATGAACTTCTCTGACCTGAAATGCCCTAGGATAGAAGGGGTTGTCATGACAAAGTCAAGCTTTGATTATCTTTCTTAGTACGTACAAAGTGAGATTTTCATTCTGACCTCCAGTTGATGTTCATGTGTTTGTTGTATAAGTAGAAAGTACTGAAGATCATTATGTGTTAGGTATATGTCCTAATACAATTTTTTTTCAGTGTTGTGGATGAACACAGGGCCTCATGCCTGCTAGACCAGCACTCCCCAGCCCTTTGAAAATTATTTTATTTGTTATGTAATTCTTTCATTTATTTTTTACATAATTGTCTCTCATTTATTTTTTATCTCCTAAGAGTCCTTTTGGAAGACAATAGTTAAATTAGTTGAGAAAATTTAGATTCTACTAACCTACAATCTAGTTTTTTCTGTATACATAGATAAAAGAAGGGAGTCAGAGAGAAAAATCCCATTTAAACATATAATAAGCTCTGTTTGATGTGTCAGATTCAGATAAACAAAACTTTGAGAGCTCAGACTCCTCAGAAAGTAGTTAACTTATCTATCAGGGATACTCAGAGAATGGCAAAAGAATATTTAGACAAAGTCTTAAAATTATTTTTTTCCAAAAAATTATTTTTTCATCTTCTTTTCCATTCTCTACCCTTCTATTTTTCCTGAAGATTCTCAATCACCAAATTTCTTCTTTATCCCCATATTACACTCATGATTCTAGTTTTTCCTTCTATTTTTCCCTCATAAAAATTTTTTTGTCTGTAGTCTGTATTTTATTCCCATTTCTCAGAGCTTTCTATCAATGTTCTGATTTGCATCATAGAAGGCCTGCAAGCAAGTCAGCACTCACAAAGTGGAAAAGCTGTGAACTCTGAGTGTGTGTGTATGTGTGTGTGGTATTGGGAGGCAAACCCAGGGGCTCATGGATGCTACTTTAGTACTCTACCATTAAGATGCCCACCCACCCGTTTTTTCACTTTTTAATTTTGATATAGGGTATTATTAAATTCCTCAGGCTATCCTTGAATCTTTTGAATAGCTGAGATTGTAGGCATGTGCAACCACATAACTTTTACACATAAGTGTATTTGGTCTCACCAGTTATGTGGTAATTTTTGCATAATCCATATGCTACATAGTTTCCTAGTCACTAAATGGAAAATTTGCTTTGCCATAGGAAGCAAAGCCAAGAGTAATCAAAATCCATAGTTATGAAGACTGAGAAAGGAACTAGCTGTGGTGGTGCACACCTGCAATCCCAGAATGAAGGAAGTGGAGACAGAAGGATTACATTTTTGAGGCTACCTGAATGAAATAGCAAGACCCTGTCTTAAAAAAAAATCCCAGAAAAGTACAGAAAGGGATGGCAGAAAGAGGTGAAATATAGTACAAGATGAGGAAGAGTTTTTTTTTTAATTTTAAAGAGAGAATAAAAATAAAAATAAATACAATGGAAAGCTACCCAGCAATAAAGTAGAATAATCTCAAGCCTCTTCAAGGTAAATAGATGCAACTAGAGATCATGTTCATGGGCAAAATAGTTTGAACTCATTCGGGTGAACACTAACATAAAAAACAGGAAGAGTTAGTGGGATCCAAAAAGCACAATAGATATTATAGAAGTGATAGGGGAGGAAACATTTAGGAGGAGAAGGTGGTAACCACTGTTAATTTCTTATTGACTTGTCTTGAACTCTTGTATTGTTTTCATAGTTTTGTTAGGTTTGGTTCTGTACTGTCTTGTTTTGTTAGATTTTACTGTGTCTGATGGTATGGGCAACTATTTTGAACATAATGGAATATATTATGGTAATCATGGTTGGTTTTCTATTATCTTGTTTTAAAGTCCTATAATGGATTCATTCATTTGTTTAATTGGTTTTATTTCGTTTTGTATTGTTTGATTTTATTATATGTGATGGTATGAGCAACTATTTTGAAGAAAATGAGACATTATGGTAGCCAATGCTGATTTCCTATCATCTTGTTTTGAAGTCCTACAATGCTTGTATTCTTTTGTTTTGATTGGTTTTATTCTGTTGTGTTTTATTTGATTTTACTATGTGTGATAGTATGGACAACTGATTTGAAGAAAACGAGACATTATGGTAACTATTGTTCATTTCCTGTCATCTGGTTTTGAAGTCCTGCAATGCTTTCATTCTTTTGATTGGTTTCATACTATTTTGTTATGTTTGATATTATTGTGTGTGAAAGTATGGACAACTATTTTGAAGAAAATAAGAGACATTATGGTAGCCACTGTGGATTTTCTGTTGTCTTGTTTTGAAGTCCTGTGTTACCTGCATTGTTCTGTTCTAATTTGCTTTGTTCTGTTCTGTTCTGTTTTGCTTTGCGTTATGCTGATGGTATTTTGACTGGAATTGCATCAAATCTGTATAACAATTTTGGGAGGAGCCATTTTCACATTTGTTCTTCCTAACCATGAATAGGAAATGTGTTTTCATTTTCTGGAATCCTCTTCAATTTCTTTTTTCAGGATAATGCAATTTTCAATGTATAGATCTTTTACTTCCTTTCTTAGATTGACTCCTAAGTATTTCATTTTTTGAATGCTATAGTAAGGGTGTGGTGTCCTTTATTTGTCTCTCAGTGAGTTTGTTGTTTGCGTACAAGAATGCTATTGATTTTCGAGTGTTGACTTTATATCCAGCTACACTGCTGAATTTGATTATTAAATCTGCAAGTCTTTTGGTGGAGTTTTTGGGGTCGTCTATGTAGAGTACCATGTCATTTGCAAACAATGATAATTTAACTTCTTCCTTTCCTATCCTTATTCATTTTATTTCTCTCTTTTATCTAATTATTGTGGCTAATGTTTCCAGAACTATATTCAACAGGTGTGGTGATAATGGACATCCTTGTCTTGTTCCTGATTTTAAGTTGAAAGTTTTCAGTTTTTGTCCATTTAGTAAGATGTTGCCTGTTGGTTTGTCATAGATGGCTTTTTATCAGATTGAGGTAAAGACTATCTATTTCGATTTTCCATAGGGTTTTTTTTTTTATCATGAATGAGTGTTGGATTTTGTCGAAAGCTTTTTTGGCATCTATTGAGATGATCATATGATTCTTGTCTTTGGCTCTGTTGGTATGGTGTATTATGTTTATTGATTTACATATGCTGAAACATCGCTGCATTCCTTGGATGAATCCCACTTGATCATGGTGCACTATCTTCTTGAAGATTTGTTACAATCTATTTGCCAGTATTTTATTAAGGATTTATGCATCTATGTTCATTAGGGAGATTGGCCTATAGTTCTCTTTTTTGGTTGGGTCTTTTTCTGTTTTTTTTTGTTTTTTTTTTTTTTTTTTTTTTTTTTTTTTTTTTTTTTTAATTATTAGGGTAATACTTGCTTCCAGGAATGAGTTAGGGAAGCTTGGTTCCATTTCAATTTCATTGAAGAGTTTGAGCAGTGTTGGCATTAAGTCTGCCCTAAATTTCTTGTAGAATTCAGCAGTGAATCCATAAGGACCTGTGCTTTTCTTTGTTGGTAAGGTTCTAATTACATTTGCAATTTCATTAACTGAAATTGGGTTATTCAGCAGTTTTACGTTTTCTTGATCCAGCTTTGGTAATTCATATGTTTTTAGGAATCTGTCCATTTCTTCTGTGTTACTGAACCTATGAGAGTAAAGATTTTCAACGTAGGTATTGATGATCTTCTGTATTTCCACAGGTCTGTAGTGATATCACCTTTTTCATTTCTTATTGCATGGATTGGAGTTTTGTCTTTCCTCTTTTTGATAAGGTTGGCTAGGGGTTTATCAATTTTATTTATTCTTTCAGAGAACCAACTCTTTGATTCATTAATTCTTTGTATAGTTTTCTTAGTTTCAATTGCATTAATTTCTGCTCTGATCTTTATAATTTCCTCCCTTCTTTGGGCTTTGGACTTAACTTACTCTTCTGGAGGTTTGAGGTACAGCATTAGGTTGTTTATTTGTGTTCTTTCCATTTTCCTGATGTGGGAATTTACCACTATAAATTTGCCTCTGAGAACTGCTTTCATGGTGCCCCACAGGTTCTGGTAAGTTGTATTTGCATTTTTATTTGACTGTAGATATTGTTTAATTTCTTCTGTGACTCATTGGTTGTTTAGAGAGTGTTACTTAATTTCTATCTGTTTATGGGCTTCTTGTGGGTTTTTTGTCATTAATTTCCGATTTTATTATGCAATGGTCAGAAAATATGCATGGGATTATTTCAGTTCCTTTGCATTTAACTAAGCATGTTCTGTTGGCTAGTATATGATCTATTTTAGAGAATGACCCATATGCAGCTGAGAAGAATGTGTATTCTGATGTTGTTGGGTGGAACACTCAGTACACATCTACTAGGTCCATTTGTTCACAAGTTTGATTCAGTTCTGTTATTTCTTTGTTGATTTTTTGTTTGACTGATCTGTTTCTCTGTGACAGTGGGGTATTAAGGTCCCCTGTTATAACTGTATTATTGTTTATTTGGTTTTTCATGTCTATTAAGAATTGTCTTACATAGTTGGGTGCTCCCATATTCGGTGCATATATATTTAAGATTATAATCTCTTCTTCTTGAAGTTTTCCCCTAACAAGTATGTAGTGACCTTCTTTATCTCTTTTGATCATTTTTGGTTTGAAGTTCACATTGTCTGCAAACATAATAGCTACCCTTGCTTTTTTCTGGGTTCCTGTCACATGGAGTATTGTTTTTGATCCTTTGACTTTTAGTCTATGAATTTCCTTTTGAGTTAAATATGTTTCTTATACACAGCATATTGTTGGATTTTGTTTCTTAATCCACTCTGCCAGGCTGTTTCTTTTTATTGGTGAATTGACACCATTTATATTGATGGATATAGCTGATATGTACTGACTTATCCCTGTCATGGTATCTTTCTATTGTTGGTTTTCTACTTTTTCTGTTTAATTGTTTGCTCTGCTTAGTGATTTCTTTCTGCTGTTGTTCTTGGAATTGCAGTTATCTTTCTTTCTAGAGTGTCTTTCAGTACTCTTTGTAGTGTTGGTTTGGTGGTAATGAATTTCTTCCGTTCTTTGTCATGGAAGTATCTTATCTCTCCATCAATTTTTAAAGATAGTTTTTTAGGGTACATCAATCTGGGTTAGAAGTTGTTTTCTTTCAGGATTTGAACATCTCACTGCAAGCTCTTCTTGATTTGAAGATTTGTGTTGAGAAGTCGTCTGTGATTCTACTAGGCTTTCCTTCATAGGTGATCTCTTTCTTTTCTCTGACAGCTGTTAGTATTCTGTTCTTGTGCTGAATTTCTGATATCCTATTTATTATATGTCTGGGTGAAGATTTGTTTTGATTATGGCTAATTGGGGTTCTGTATGCCTCACTTATCTGCATATCAGATTCTTTTCCCATGTTTGGAAAATTTTCTGCTGTTATTTCTGTAAATAGTCTTCTTATGTCATTTCTGTTGACCCCTGCTTTTTCACTGACACCTATCCATCTTATATGGCTTCTCTTTGCATCAGCTTGCAGCTGTTGAATTGTTTCCTGGTTCCTTGTTTTTTTTGGGGGGGGAGGGTGGGGGCACCAGGGATTGAACTCACAACCTCGCACCTGCCAGACAGGCGCTTGAGCCACTGAGCCAAACTCCCGGCCCTGGTTTTTTTGAGGCAGGGTCACACTATGTAGCTCAGGCCGGCCTTGCACTCACGTTGTAGCCCAAGCCGGTCTCGAACTCACAACGCTCCGCCTACCTCAGCCTCCCGAGTGCGGGGATTCCTTGTTATTTTTAAGAGATCTTTTCTTTTGTGATCATAAGCTTCCCTCCTGTCTTCAAGGTCTGAGAGTCTATCTTCAGCTTCGTTCAAGCAGTTTTTCCAGTTTTCAATGGAATTTTTAATTTCCTAAATAGCCCTTTGAATCTGTTTCATGCATTCTAATTCTATCTTATATTTTCATTCAAGGTTTCCATCATTCTTTATATTCCTGTATTTTTTATCTAGATCTTCTTTAGAGACACTCAACATTTCTTTCATAGTATTTGTCATTTTTTTTAACCTGGGAGATTATTTCTCATCTGATTTCCTCCATAGCTTCATGGAGTTGTTTCTTTACTTTAGTTGCTATCATTTCAGAAAGTTCAGTTATGCAATTTCCAGTGTCTTCCATTCCAATGTCTCCTGGATTTGTTCTCAGTGGGCTGGAAGACTGAGTCTGCATCTAGATCTTACATTTTGTTATTTTCCTCTGGGACCCATGAGGCTGACCAAGCAGCCTCTTGATGGATTGCACTGGAATGCTGCACTTGGCAGAGCTTTGATCTTCCTATATCTACGTGGCTAGCCAGGGTGTACCCCTGAACTATGGTGCTGGAGTTTTCCGCTATGATGGGCAGAGCTCAAAATCTTCAGGACCCATTGGCTAGGCTGGTCACTCCCTGATGCATGACTCTGGGGCTCTGGGCTGGGCAGGGCTTGGTATTTGTGTGACCTGTGAGGCTTGTCAGGTGTTTTCTTGATGGACTGTGCTGCGATGTTGGGCTAGGCAGAGCTCAGATCCTCCATGCAACTAGTAGGGATGTACCCCCAGAGTGTGGCACTGGGAGCTTGTGCCTGGTTAGGTAGAGTTCAGAACCTCTGGGAGTCAGGCAGATAGCAGGGGTGTACCCCTGAAGTGTGGTACCAGGGCCTTGCACCTGGCTGGGTGGAGTTCAGAACCTCTGGGACCTAGGCAGCTAGCAGGGATGCACCCCTGGAGTGTGGCACCAGACTTGCATCTGGCTAGGAGGAGTTCAGAGCCACTGGGACTGTGCAGCTAGCCAGGATGAACCTCTGGAGTATGGCTCTGGGGCCTTGCTCCTGGCTGGGTTTAATTCAGAACCTCTAGAACCCTCATGGCTAGCTGGGATACACCCCTGAACTATGGCACTGGGGCCTTGCTCTGTAATGGGTGGAGGTTGAAATCTCCAGGACCCATAAGCTAGGCTGGGTGTTCCCTGATGGGTGGCTCTGGGGCTCTGGGATAGGTAGGGCTTGGTACCTCTGTGACCTGTGAAGCTGGCTGGGTGTTCCCCCAATGGATTGTGCTGGGATGCTGCTCTGGGCAGAGCTTGGATCCTCCATGCAGCTAGCAGGGATGCAACCCTGGAGTGTGGTGTTGGGGCTTGCATCTGACTGTGTGGAGTTCAGAACCTGCAGGACCCAGGTGGCTAGCAGGGATGCACCCCCAGAGTGTGGTTCTGGGGGCTTGCATCTGGTTGGGAGGAGTTCAGAGCCTCTGGACCATGTAGCTAGCTGGGATGCACTTCTGGAATATGATGCCAGGGTCTTAGTAGGAGCTATTTTGAAGACACCCAGTTGTTTTGGGATTAAAATTCCTAGCCCTAAGGAAAGAAACAAATACATGTTCATTCATTCATTCCAAATATATTTTTATAGAAATTATGATATATCAAGCATAGTTATAGACATTAGGAATTATGGCTTATATCTAAAATGTCCCCCAAAACCTCATGCACTCATAGGTGGGGCCTTTGGGAGGTGACTGGATCATGGGCATGTGACACTCATCAGTGGATTAGTCTACTAAAGAGTTTATAGCTGGGTGTAATGTTGGGAGGAAAGCCTGGTGGGAAGAGGTGGGTCATGTGGGTGTGACCAAGAAGAGTGCACTTATCACTCCTCCTCCTTTGACCCCTCTCTGCTTCCCACCTGCCATGCTATGGACTGTTTCTCCTCTGTCATACCCCAGGTTGTTTCTCCTCTGCCACGTCATCCTGCCTTGGAACCAGCTAAGTATGGGCTGAAATCTCTGCAAACTGTGAGCCAAAATAAACCTCTCTGTCTTTATTTACTTATTTATTTATTTATTTATTGGTACTGGGGATTGAACTCACAACCTTGCGCCTGCCAGGCAGGTGCTTATGCCACTGAGCTAAATCCCTGGCAAACCTCTCTGTCTTTAACTTATAGATGTCAGGTATTTTATTCCAGCAATGATAAAGTAACCACAACATTTGTGGAATAAGATTAACATTATCCTTACTCTCTCTCTCTCTTTATTTTGTGTGTTAGTCTGGAGATTGAACCCAGAGCCTTATGCATGATAGGTAAGCACTCTAGTGCTGAGATATACCCCCAGGCCTTTTTATTGCATTTAGTTTTTGAGACAGGGTATCATTAATTTGCCCAAGCAGGTCTTGAACTTGGTATTTTCCTGAGTAGCTGAGATGACCACCCCCAGTGGTTTTTATCCTGTTGTTGTTTACACAGAGGCAGAGAGGACAGATGTTGAATAGGTTATTCATGGAGGATTGAGTGAGTGCCTTGAGAGTTACAATAGAGAAATATATAGAGTTATCAAGGCCTATGAGTCAGCGAAAGCTTTGTGGAGAAATATAACTGAAAAAGAGGACAGGGCCATCTTCCTTCCTACCCTTGGTGTAGTAAGATGAGTGAACATCAGCTAAGCAACTGAGATAACACTGCCTTACTTCTGGGCATGGTATCTCTCCTTTACCTAAAAATAATACATTAACACCAGATTAAGCAAATAGCTCATAAAATGCATGAAGGCACACTGACCAATCAAAACATACCAAACATTCTTTTCCAGGGGATTGGAAAAGACACTCATTTTTAAATAATTATCTGGCAATAGGTTCAACCTGAAAAAAAACAAACATGAAACCAAAATCATTTTTCAACAGAACTGGAGACATATTCAACCTACTTTCTGAAATTGTATATCTATTTCATAGCACTGGAAGCTCAATGCTATTTATGTTCTGAGGGTAAAAACATGATGTCTGTTTTATTTCACAACATGAATTGAAAGCATTTGTGGGACAGGATGTTGTTTTGGTTCAATAGGTTGTTCAAGATTTCTTAGGAGTTTTATTCAATAACTGCTTTCAGCTTTAAGAAATTAATGTTTCCATTTGGTTTTCAGATCCAAAGACTGTGTAAGCAGATTTTTCTGGTTTTTGATTCCTTACCCTACTGCTAGTGTGGTTTAAGGTAATCAATCATATAACTGAGAGTTAAAGATTTTATACAGACTAAATTTACATTTGAGTGGGGATTGTCCAAGGATTTCAGAAATAGGTTGGAGTCGAACCTTAAAAATATTCCAGATTTGCAGCTCATACATAGTTGGGAAGGATGTTGCTCATGTTAATTCAGGTAAGATGCTGACAGGGTCCATATTTGCAAAATGAGAATACTTGATGGGAACAACAGAGTGACTGATTTTTTTGGCTACTTCAGCCAGTCACAGAGTGACTGATTTTTTTGGCTACTTCAGCCAGTCACTACTTGTCCCTCAGGAATCTCCCTGTTGAACTCTGGAAGGAAAACCTACCCTGTGGTGAATTAACTAATGGTCAACTTGTAACACCCAACTGAACTGAATCACTGTGATTATGGATGTGGAAGGTCCACCTGACGATTGTTACCAACAGTGTAAAAGGAGAACTGGAGGGGAAGATGTGTGCTGTTGATTCTCCTGGAAGAGCTTGTCAGACTGGTTTTCCTGATATGAATTCAGCTGTTCTCAGCATCAGAGGTGCTTGGGACCTCGCTGTTGCCGAGGATGGCTGCAGTTCTTTTTAAGGTAGCTCTGGTTCTTACTTTGAGCATCATTTCCTGGTTCCTGATCAGATTCCTCAGTCTACTGGCATGAATCCTTCATCCCGCTTTCACAGACTTTCTATCTTCCACCACTTACTTTTGAGCCTTCCAAGTGCAGATCCTTGATACAGACTTGCGTGAAGCATTATTGTGCGCTCTAGACCTCCAGCTGGACTCATGGAGAGTATTGCCATAGGCTCTAGGTCTTCTGCTGGACTTTTTCAGTATACTGCTGTGGGATCTGGGTGGTCAGTTGAATTCTTTGGGTCTCCAGCACATGGACAAATTGTTTGCACTCTTTTGCATTTGACTTTTTGGGTGAATATTATAAAATAATCCTATAAATTATGTGTCCTGTATTAAATCTATTTCCTTGAAAACCCTGACTGCAACACACCCTCTGCTGTTTATCCTGGGAAACAGAATCTAGGGTTTGTGTATAGGAATACAGAGACATATAAAAACATTGTCATAGACTGTCTTCTTCCTTCCTGTTTCATGAATCTTTCATGTCTGTCTTCAAGAACTCAGTCCTTTCTATTGTCCTTCAGAGGCCTGGAGTTCACTCCTTTGGGGTCCTTCCATGTTCTGCCCTTTTTGGGTCAAGATTGCTATTTATTCTGACCCTATCCCACCATTTCCCCCTTTGTTTCCTAATGAAGCAAATAATAAACTACTATGAACTTGGGATTTAAAAGAGCACAAATGTATTAGGTCTCTTTAGGATATTAGCAGGGCTCTGTTCCTGTCTGGAAATTCTAGGGAAGATTTTTTTTTTTTTGTATTTCTGAGCTTCTCAAGGCTTCCACATTCCTTGGCTTTTGTCCCCCTTCCACCTACAAAACCAGCAATGGCCAGCTGGGTCTTTCTCATGCCATGGCCCTCTGGCTTTACTTTTACTATTACATCTTACCCTGATTCTTACTTTTCTTTCACTTTCATTGTTCACCCTTGTGATGACATTGGGGCTAGTTACCTAATCCAGGGTAATTTCCCTATTTTATGGTAGACTGATTAGCAACCTTAATTCTCTCTTGCTCTATAGCATAACGTAGTCATTAGTTCTGGGGATTAGGATGTGGACATCTTTTTGCATAATTATTTTTTGCTACCACCACACCCACTTTCAATACCATTGTCAATAAGTTGAAGTTCTTTTCCTCATTTCAGATAGAAATCTTGAATTGGCAAAGTACAGCTCTGCAGACAGCCCTGATGCCACTGGTCAACTCTAGTTAATGTTGGATGTTATCAGTTGATATTTTCAACTGCTGATCTTTGCCTCTAACACCTGTTGTTATTCAGTGCCAGCTGTGCCAGATGCTGTTGGTCAGCTCTGCTGGTTGATACTCTGTGTTGCTGATCTACATTGGCTTCTGGGCTATAGCTCTTCAGAGCTAACATCCACTAGCATTGCTTTTAAAGCAATCAGTTGTATCCACAGTACTCAGTATAAAAATCCTGACTAGATTTACAGGAACCTACGAGCCCACAGTCACCAGGAAATAAATCCCAAGCAGATCTGCAGGACCACCATAGCAAGTCTTTATTTTAACAGGACCTGTGCAGCAGTACATAGGGGTCAATACACCAGAGGGAGCCCTCTTAGTCTAACCCAAAAAGTGTGAGGGGAGTGCTGCTTATTTAGTACCTGTGGGTTTGTGATTGGTTCAAGTGGTTGTGGGTCTCTTGAATAGCCCAGTTGTCTTGGCAGCAATTCAAGGAAAGGGTGGGACCATACAAACTATTTGATTTATGGCTGTTGCATCTCTGAGAAAACTGGGGAGACTGAAACTGGGGAATACTTAGAAGAGCTAGTTATATTCATCATGGTTATTGGAGTTTGAGGAGGTTGGGGATGGCACTAATGGGACTGAATCTCTGCCATGTTAAGGTAATCCCACACTGCTTCTTCAGTGTCTAGAGTGGACAAGTGAGAGAGAGGGGCACCATGGCGGATAGCCAAGTGCACCTCCTCTTAAAGCAACCTGAAGAGCAGCAAAGGAGTAACGTTAGAGGTAGCACCAGGGCATTAAGGTAAAAGGAAAGTTGTTTTGGTTCATTATGAGAGGAGGAAAGCAAGG
>RJWM01027693.1:0-26531 GCA_004363535.1 Dasyprocta punctata | reverse complement strand
CGCCTGCCAGGGCAGGCGCTTAAGGCACTGAGCCTAACTCCCGGCCCTGGATTTTTTGAGGCAGGGTCGCACTATGTAGCTCAGGCCGGCCTTGCGCTCGCGTTGTAGCCCAAGCCGGCCTCGAACTCACAACGCTCCGCCTACCTCAGCCTCCCGAGTGCTGGGATTAAAGGCGTGCGCCACCACGCCCGGCCAACTTGAGGGACTTTAGAAGGAGCTTTATTACACCAGTGAGCTGTGGGAACCTCAGCTCCAAATCATCAGCCTGGACTTGAGTTTTCCAATCATTGATATAGGTTTCCAAAAGGAAGGACAAAAGACAGGTAACATATCCTACAGTCGGCTGCACATGTCTTTATCACTAACTGCTAGGCAGAATTCACTCTCACAGAGACAGTGACTGAATGAGATTACTGCTGTGCACCTGGAGAAGGAACCCATCATCGTCTGAGACTGGGCAGCGGTGTCCTTGCAGTGATCACCCTCTGGGACCTGGAAGCAAGGGAAACGTTTCTTCCTTTCTGAGCTACACTTGTCTCGCAGTTGGCAGACAGAGTGTCCAGGCTTGTTAAGTTGGTAGCTTTCTAACCACAGGAACAGGCTGTGTCTTTTAGTTTTATCCTTGAACAATGTTAGAAATATGCTTAGTATTATACATCTAAGTTTTAAAATTTTCTCTACATTAAAATAGCCTCTACTGTTGAGGCAAAACAACAAACTTTAGATATTTCAAGATTAACTGGAAGACTGACCAAGTTGCTGTTCTGCTGTCTTGGGTGAATTCAGTTGACCCTGACAGTGTCAGAGCGATTTCCTATGCCTTGAGGTACCTTGGGTTGACCTGAGCTCATGCAGTAAAAGCTCTCTCTCCCGCCATTCCTATATCATGGTAAAGCCCTTAAGTATATTCATTCTGTACATTTCTATGTTATACTAATGTCCTTAGCCACTCCCATTCAGTCGAGTCTCTATCTCTGGACCAATTCCTGTATTATGGTAATGCCCTCAGGTATTACCCATTCTGTGAGAGCCTCCTCCCCAGGTTCCCAGAGTGTTTCTATTGTTTCAAGACCAGCCTGTCTGTCAATATATGATTCAATGTTTGTAACCAATCATGTAACGTTTGGTCACTTGCTTTGAACCTCCCACTTCTAATTCTATATAAACTAAACTCCTTCCTGATTCAGCAGGGTTGCTTGGGAGGAATTATCCCTGCAACAGTCCACTGGCGTGAACTCCAACAGTCCACTGGTGCAAAGATTAAATGCTGCCTTCGTATCTCCTCAGTGCAAAGAGTCTTCCTTTTGGTCTGGTTTGGTTTCACTTGGCTTGGGAAATTTTCCACAACATTTCAATATAAGAATATAGTGCTCCAGTTCTTCTAATTAAAATTAAATAATTTTTTTTTTTTTTTTTTTTTTTTTTTTTTTGCGGCACTGGGGATTCAACTCACAACCTGGCACCTGCCAGCGCAGGCACTTAAGCCACTGAGCCAAACTCCCAGCCCTGGTTTTTTGAGGCAGGGTTGCACTATGTAGCTCAGGCCGGCCTTGTGCTCACGTTGTAGCCCAAGCCGGCCTCGAACTCACAATGCTCCTCCTACCTCAGCCTCCTGAGCGCTGGGATTAAAGGCATGTGCCACCATGCCCGGCAAAATTAAATAAAATTAATGGTGGTTTTTTTAGGGATTTGGTGGGGAGGAGCGATGTTTAATAAGTGTAGCATTTCCATTTTGCAAGATGAAAAAGTTCTGAAGACCTGTTGCACAACGATGTGAATATTATTAACACTACTAAACTATAACCTTAAGGTGAAGACGGTAAATATTTCCTTTTATGATTAACAGTTTTCTTAATTCAATTAAATTTTAAAAATCCTGTTCCTCAGTTGCACCAGCTGCATTTATGCTGATAGCTGCCCTGATGCACAGCTTAGGTCTCAGAGTCGTGTCCACGCTGGGTGTAGTCAGGAAGGAGAGCAAGCACAGTGCCTTCAACAGGGAAGCCTACTGTCTGAGCCGTTAACTGTAAAGGAGGAGCGCAGAGAGGAGGGATTGGCTACTGAGGACAGGTCTCTGAGGAGTGCAGGCCCGATGGCACACATGCACAATCCCAGCACACTGGGAGGCTGAGGCAGGAGGCTCATAAATTTGAGCCCAGCCTGGGCAACTTAACAGCTTATTGAGACCCTGCCTGAAAAAACAAACAAACAAAAAAATAAAACAACACTGGGATGTACCTCAGTGTGAAGATCCTGGGTTCATTTGCGAGCCCTGGAATATATACATATATACATATCAGACACACAGAACAACCACTAGCCCTCGGGGCTGAGAGGGTCTGCCCACCACTCCCAGAAACGAGATGGTGACTTTGTTGGGTGGGGCATCACCACGGTGTCCTTGGTGACAGAGAAGTCCCTGTGGCACCTGTAGAACTTTCTGGAACTCTGCCTTCTGAGATGCAGGAGAAGCTTCTGGTGCCCAGCTGCTGTGCCCTGCAGAAGCTGGGCAGTGGGGGTCCTCATGTGCGGCAGGAACAGATGAAGATCCAGATGTGCATGTTTCTGTGAAGGCACAGATCTAAAGGAGGAGCCTTCCAGCATGGTGGCAGGCAGGCCTAAAAGGGGAAAAGCACACAGCGAAACATTCACGCAGGAGCCATTTTGGATTGGGAGGTTGAGATAACCTCGTAGGAGCTTTCTCTCAGATTTACCAAACTGTTCTCCACATTTTGATATAGAGGAATGAAACTCCCAACCTACTATCTGTCTGGCACAAGCTCATGTTCTCTAAAATCAAAGAATGAATTTTAGGAACAATGGAGGGTAAGAGCAGAATATATTTATTGAGAGAAAGAAAGCCTCTGTCTGAGGGACAGAAGTGATCCTGAGTGGGTTGCCAAAGACTCTGTCATTTCTAGGGACTTCCGTAGAGTAAAACCATGAGGTTAGATGGGTCCAAGGCAGGCAAAATGGGAACCTGCAAGGTGGGCATAAGGTGGGACATAACTATGGTCAACCAATAAGACTAACTGCTCAGGTGAAATTGATTAAATCAAGGACAAATGGGGAAGCAAGTCACATAGTAAGTGGGGATGCTTAACAACAACAACTCTTCCCGTAGTGGGGTGGGATGCTGACTCGTGACATTTTCAGGGTGATAGGGAACTATTTAGAATATCAATCCTTAGGATATAGGTGTATTTGTTCTGCCTTCTGTCTTGATGTCTGGCCCACAGCAGGAGGTGTGTGTCTCTTCCAAGGTCACAAGACATCTGGTCCTCTGTGCTGGCTCCTTTGAGGGCCTAGACCTGTCTGACTGCCTATAATATTTGTGACTAACTCAGCTGCCTGTATCAATTTTAATGTCCCCCAAATCCCAAGATGGCCACCACTCTATGAGAACTTTACAGATTTTCTCGGCAAAGATACAATCTTAGTACTCTAGGCTGCCTGCCCAGATTTCCTCAGTCACACTGGGCTTCGAGCCTACGACTCCCCACGGTGCAGTTTGTGATCTGTTTCCTGGAAGGCCCATTTTCCCTCCATTTCTCACAACTCAGCTCACAGTCACAGTCAGGACAACTTCTCACTGGACCCGTCACAGCAAGTTTGCAGACTTCCTGGCGGAAGGACTCTCCTCTGCGGACTTCGGATTCTCTTCAACATGTGCACGCTGGGGGCTGGGTAAGTATTTCAGACTGCTTCTTAAGCCTACATGGGCAGTGCAGTACCTGGCACAAAGTAGGCCCTCTCCAGAGAGTAAACACGTGCAATAAGTGGAATTGGACAGAATGGAAAGTTCCTGTCATAAACATCTCGTTATGTTTGTTCTCCAGCATGTTTTCTTATTTTCAGCCTCCAGCTTCATTTGGGGGAATTATTCCTTGCTGACTTTTCTATCCAAAATGTAGAAAGCTGAATGGTCCTTTTCCCACAAAATACATCCATGTCTAATTCTCACAACCTATAATTTTTTAAAAGTCCTTTTATTTCAATGAGAAAAAAAGAAAAAAGAAACAAAACAAAGTTTGAAATTGTGCATTGCTGTCCCCAAATCATTCACCTAGAGCGCAAGATGTCCGCATTCAATTGTCTGAACAATATCTGCACAAAGTTTTCTCTTCAATAAACTCGGAGAAATCAGTAGTATAATTATCTTAACTATCTTTTTTATATACATATGTATGTACATATACATATGTACCTGTAAATTTTATCTGATAGAACCAGAGATGTTGATACATCAAGGATCTTGCGAGGAGGAGATTATCCTAGATGATACAGCAGACCCTTAATGGAATTCTAAGTGTCCTTGTAAGAAAAAGGCAAAAGACAGGAGGAAGCAGTGTGACCTGGACCTTGACCTTGGAAGCCGAGATTGGAATGACAGAGACACCAGCCAAAGTGCACCTGGAACTGTGACAGAGTGGAACAGAGTCTCTTCTGCGCCTTTGGAGAGAGCTCAGAACCTCCAGAACTCTAGGAGAAAAACCTTTCTCTTACATAATCTAGTTTTGGTTGTTTATGGTGGTAACTACAGGAAACTATTAAGTGTTCAACTCTAGAGACCACAGGAGTTGGTGCAGAGTTGAGCTCATGACCCAGTTAATCCAGTGAAACTCCATTACAGGACAATCACTGAAACTACCCAAATAAAGAAATCTGTTTTTCCACCAAAGCAGATCATACCGGAGAATCTAAGAATAGAGCTACTTCAGGCCATGGTGTGAAAACAGGGGTCTAAGATTGAGAAGAGAGAGACAAACACTTGTGTTGATGTCTTTTGATCATCTGGATCCAACCACTTCTGAAATGAGTCTATCCTGAACTTCTCAGTTATATCACTCAATTATTTCCCATTTTACTTAAGCTGATTTTGATATAGGAAAAATGATTCCAGACCTCTAATTGATACGGGGGAATGAAACTCCCAACCTACTATATGTACAGCATGAGTTCGTGTTCTCTAAAATCGAAGAATGAATTTTAGGAACAACAGAGGGTAAGAGCAGAATATATTTATTGAGAGAAAGAAAGCCTCTGTCTGAGGGACAGAAGGGGGCCAGAGCGGGTTGCCAAAGACTCTGTCATTTCTAGGGACTTTTATAGAGTAAAACCATGAGGTTAGACGGGTCCAAGGTGGGGAAAATGGGAACCTGCAAGGTGGGCATAAGGTGGGACATAACTACAATTAACCAATAAGACTAACTGCTCAGGTGAAATTGATTAAATCAAGGACAAATGGGGAAGCGAGGATGCTTAATGACAATGACTCTTCCAGTAGAGGGTTGGCATGCTGACTCGTGACATTTTCAGGGTGATAGGGAACTATTTAGAATATCAATCCTTAGGATATAGGTGTATTTGTTCTGTCTTTTGTCTTGATAGCTGGCCCACAGCAGGAGGTGCTTGTCTCCTCAGAGATTACAAGGTATCTGAACTTCTGCACTGGTTCCTTTGAGGACCTAACCCTGTCTGACTGCCTATAATATTTTTGTCTAACTCAGTTTCCTGTAACAATTTGAGCTGGGTTCATCTTGAACAGCTAGAAGAATCCTAACAGAGTCCTTCTGTAACTTGTATAAGTTTACTAGTTAAATATGATCTTCAGATAAGCAACAGGTTATTTTTCTACTATAAGTATGTCTAGGGTATCAATTGTAAGGGAAAGATACTTAAGAAAACAAATTTGAGCACGGAGGAATGCAGCCCTCCCATGGCCTCTCCCCTGCCACAGGAACCCGGGTGAACACAGAGGAGGACGGCCCCTCCCATTGCCATCCGCACCACTGCAACCCAGCGGGGCCGCACCCGAAGGCCCAAAGAGTGGCCCCCCCCGCTACTGCCATGACTGAGGTGGACTGCTGGGGAAAGCCCAGAGATCAGAGGGAGCACCAGCAACACAGTGGAGTCCAAACAAAGGTGCACAGGATGGACAGACAAGACTGGTGGTGGGAGAAGTCCAAAGCAACAATAGCAAGATGAGCCAGCAGGTGACTGAGGCCTCTGCAGACTGGCACCCAGCTCAGCAAGAACCTGGGGCTCGGTAACCAGCCCTTCTCTCTCAATTCTTTTCTTCTTTTCTCTTCTTTTTCTTTTCTTCTTGGTCTTCCTTTCTTTTTCTTTCTTTCTTTCTTTTCTCTTTTTCTAAACAGCTGGGGAGAACTCCAGTCACAGAAAACTAATCGCATCCCCCAAGCCCAGAGACCAAGTTCAGATAATCCCTTGACTACTCCTTCACTCTTTGTTTTCTACCCCGTGTGACCACCCTTTGTCCTTCAGTCTTCTACCTCTTTCCAGTTATCTTTGTGTTATCTATTCTCTCCCTAAATCTCCCCACTACACGGTAAGACCACTCTACCAAGGGGAAACACATTGCATACAAACTGCTAATGCACATTCTGTTCTGTTGTATAACTATAGACTCTGCTCCTGTGGTCTAAAGTACAAAATCAATAGTTACCACAGTTTGTCTGTTTCTAAACAGTGCTTGATGCTGTTATTATTACTAATTTTACTACTTTATCTAGGAGGTCATATCTGTTGTAACCAGCTGGTCTCCCTTTTGTTACAATACTGGAAAGAAAGTCCTACAGAAAATGACTGGGGACTGAGCCACACAGACATTGATATGCTACCCTTAATTAATTGGGAAGGCAGGGTCTTGTAACATACACAAACCAAGACATCCTGAAGAATAGACTTTTCCTAGGTAGGCCTTGGTACTAGTGATATAGCCTATCAACTACAAAAGCTTAAAAGGATCATCACAGAAAATAAAACTTAGAAAACATTTTTTGAAGTAGAAAATGACAAGACAAAGAAGCAAGATGTGATCTCAGACCTCCATTCCACCCAGAACAAAACCAGATGTTAACACAGAAGAAATTGGAATATGCATACCTGAAATTTCTAAAATGGTAGCAGCTGAAGTAAAGAAACAAATCCATGATGCTATAGGGGAAATACAGATCATAAATAATTTCTTAGGTCAGGTTAAAAAAAAAACAGGAATGTCAACATTTATAAAGGAATTGCTCATCAAATCTAGAGTAAAGATAGATAAAATATAGATGATGATAGGAAGAGGTTGTAAATCATGAATGATCAATATAGGAAAGAAACAGAATGTATGAAATGGATCCAAACATATCCAGGAAATTAAAAATTCCATTGAAAGTTTGCAAAACTGCTTGAATGAAACTGAAGACAGATGCTTAGACCTTGAAGACAGGATCATAGTAGCAGGCATGAAAGGAAAGACCGCTTAAAAATAGCAAAAGATCAGGAAATAACAATTCAACAACTGCAAGATAATGCAAAGAAAACAATATAAGAATAATTGATGTCAATGAAAAAGCAGGAGTCAACACAAATGACTTAAAAAAAACTATTTGCAGAAGTAATAGTAGAAACTTTCCCAAGCATGGGAAAAGAATCTGACAGAGAAATAAAATACTTCCATGGTAAAGAATAGCTGAAGAAATTCATGACCACCAAACCAACACTACAAAGAGTACTCAAAGATATTCTAGACAGAGATAAAAATGACCACAATTCAAAGAACAACAACAAACAGAAACCACCAGCAGTCAAGCAACTAAACAGAGGGGAAAAGTAGGGAATCAACAGCAGGAAAATAACATGACAAAGACAAGCCAACACGTATTAGTTATAACTATCAATATAAATGGCCTCAACTCACCAATCAAAAGAAACAGACTGGCAGAATGTGTGGGGAGCCACCCAGCCAACTCTCCTTGACTCTCCTTGAAAAGAAGAGCAACTTTCCATTTCTCCATTTTGGATAAACTTGGCCCTATCTCCATGTATTGGTATGTGCAGAGCTGACTAGTCTATTTCTTTGTCCCTTCAACTGGCTTTAGGCAATATGAACTGGGCTGGTTGAGGAGCTGATGTGTAATCTCTGAAGCAAAGCAACAGGTCAATGTTAACCTGCCCAGTGACTCCCCAAATACATGGTTGAGTCTGGTGGGATGGTGTCTTAGCTACCTTTCTCTCATTGCTAAGACAAAGTACCTGATGCCCAAAATTAGCAAAGGAAAGGTTTGTTTCTTACAGTTCTTGGGGATTTCAGTCCATACTCAGTTGGCTCCAAGGCAGCATGGCATGGCAGGGCAACCATTCATGGTGACTGCAAACAGCAAGGTGTGAACCAGCAAGAGAGGGAAGACATGCCTTCTTCCTGCCCTTACACTGTGTATCAGCTTCACCCCTGGGTGGGTGCAGCACTCACACCACCAATCCCAGCACCAGACTTAGCCCCATCCATGATTACATGAGGCTTAAGTGGGGGCCATCCAACTACACTATAACAGATGGAGAGTTGTGCTCCATGCTGTCAGCTGGGACCGAGCCTCGAGAAAGAGACTAGGACTTTCCAGGGCAAAAAGGATTGCACATCAGAACTGAAACACTGGCCCCAAATAATTAGATAGTACCTCTGTTGTGTTATGCAGATTACTTTCTCTGCATTTCTTGCCCTCTGCAGATTGTAGGGATGATCTCTGATCTCCTACCTAGCCCAGCGCACAGTAATCACAGCAGTCATGTATTTCCTGCCACTCTCACTGTCACTCATCCCCGAGCCACTCCCTTTATAGAGAATTAATAAAATCCAGGTTGGGCTCTGAGTGAGGCCTTTGTTCTAGTGAACCACCATCTTGGCTGGACTTAGGAACCCTTGGCTCCCGATAACTGTATATATACTTTAGCATCTTCATTCTCACTTTGGGTTGTGCTGGAAGTGCTAGGTTGGTATTAACTCACTGGAATTCCAGTAAGTTCTCCTGGGGCTTACAAATATAAACCTTTCTGGGCCGCAGTGAGGATGGGAAAGAGTTCTCTATAAAACAGATCAAGAAACAAACTCCAACAATATGCTGTACACAAGAAACACATTTAACCAAAAAGAAATTCATAGACTAAAAGTCAAAGGATGAAGACAATACTCTATGCAACAGGAACCGAGAAAAAAGCAGGGGTAGCTATTCTGTTTGCAGACAATATGAATTTCAAGAATGAACAAAAGAAATAAAAACATCATTTCATACTTGTAAGGGGAAAACTTCAAGAGGAAGTGATAACAACCATAAATATACATGCACCAAATATGAGAGCACTCAACTATATAAGAGAAATATTAATAGACATGAAAAATCAAATAAGCAGTAACACAATTGTAACAGGGCACTTTAATACCCCATTGTAACAAAGAGATCAACTAGATAAAAAATCATCAAAGAAATAACATAACTGAAACAAGCCTGTGAACACATGGACTTAGTAGATGTTCACAGAGTGTTCCACCCAACAATATCAGAATACACATTCTTCTCAACTGTACATGGGGTGCTCTCCAAAATAGACCGTACAGAGCTGGGTATGGTGGTGCATGCCTGTAATCCCAGCACTTGGGAGGCTGAGAGAGGAGGGTCATTGCAAGTTTGAGACCAGCCTGGGCTACAAAGTGAGCTCAAGCCCAGCCTGAACTGAATAGCAAGACCCTGTCTCAAAAAAAAAAAAAAAAAAAAAAGACTGTACACTAGCCCATAGCACATGCTTAAGTAAATGCAAAGGAGTTAAAATTATCCCATACACATTATCTGACCACAGTGAAATACGATTGGAAATTTATAACAAAAGAAACTGTGAAAACTCCATAAACACATGGAAATTAATAACACCCTCCTAAACAACCAATGAGTCACAGATGAAATCAAAGAAGAAATTAAACAATATCTACACCCAATCAAAATGTCAATACAACTTACAGGAACCTGTGGGACACAATGAAAGCAGTCCTAAGAGGGAAATATATAGTGGTGAATTCTCACATCAGGAAAACACAATGAACACAAATAAACAACCTAATACTGCATCTCATGCTTCTAGGGGTAAAAAAGAGCAAGTCAAGACCAAAGCCCATACAGGAGGGGAAATTATAAAGATCAGAGAAGAAATCAATGTAATTGAGACTAAGAAGACAATACAAAGAATCAATGAATTCAAGTGTTGGTTTTTTGAAGGAATAAATAAAATTGATAAACTCCTAGCCAACCTTATCAAAAAAGGAAAGGAAAAGCTCAAATTCATGCAATAAGGAATGAAAAGGGTGAAATCACTACAGACCCTGTGGAAATTCAGATGATCAATATCTGTTTCAAAAACTTTATTCACAGCAGATGAAATACACAGAAGAAATAGACAGATTCCTAGAAATGTGTGAATTACCAAAGCTAAGTCAAGAAGATATAAAAATTCTGACTAACCCAATATCAGTTAATGAAATTGAAAATGTAATAAAAAACTTACCAACAAAGAAAAGCCCAGGTCCTGAGGGATTCACAGCTGAATTCTACAAGAAATTTAGAGAAGATTTAATGCCAATATTCCTCAAACACTTTAATGAAATTCAAAGGGAAGCAATTCTCCCTAAATTATTCCTGGAGGCAAGTATTACTCTGATACCAAAACCAGAGAAAGACCCAAGCAAAAAAGAGAACTATAGATCAATCTCTCTGGTGAAAATAAACACAAAGACCCTCAATAAGATGCTGGCAAACAGAGTGCAACAAATCATCAAGAAGAGTGTACACCGTGACCAAGTGGAATTCAACCCAGTAATGCAGGGATGGTTCAATATACATTAATCAATAATTGCAATGTACCATGTCAACAAAGTCAAAGACAAAAATCACCCGATCTTTTCAATAGATGCAGAAAAAGCTTTTGATAAAGTCTAACACTCATTCATGATGAAAATTCTACAGAAAACTGGAATAAATGTTCTTTACCTCAGTCTGATAAAAGCCATCTATGACAAACCAATAGCCAGCATCATACTAAATGGACAAAAACTGAAAGCTTTCAATCTAAAATCAGGAACAAGACAAAGATGTCTGCTATCACCACTTCTATTTAATATAGTCCTAGAAACATTAGCCTGAGCAATTAGACAAGAAAAAGAAATAAAAGAGATAAGGACAGAAGAGGAAGAATTTAAATTATCTTTATTCACAGATGACATGATACCCTTCATAGAAAACCCCAAAAATTTCACCAAAAGACTTCTAGAATTAATAAACAAATCCCTTAGCACAGCAGGATACAAAGTTAACACTCAAAAATCAATAGCATTTCTGTACACAAACAACAAACTCACTGAAAGAGAAATTAGGGAAACTACACCCTTCACAATAGCATCCAAAAAAATGAAATACTTAGGAATCAATCTAACAAAGAAAAGAACTATGCATTGAAAATTGCAGCACTCTGAATAAAGAGACTGAAGAGGATATCAGAAAATGGAAAGACATACCTTGCTCATGGATAGGAGGAACCAACATTGTGATAATGGCCATACTCTCAAAACTGTTATACAGATTTAATGCAATCCTGATCAAAATACCATCAGCATACTTCATGGATATACAGAAAATATTCCTAAAATTCATTTGGGAACAGAAAAGACTTAGAATAACAAAGGCAATGCTGGGTAACAAAGGCAAGGCAGGAGGCATCACAATTCCTGACTTGAAATTATACTATAAAGCTACTGTGATAAAATCAGTATGGTACTGTCCAAAAAAACAAAAAACTACAAACAAACAACAACAACAACAGCAACAAAAACGGACCTGAGGATCAATGGAAAAGACTAGAAGATGCAGACACAACTATAAATCAAACGTTCTCTGGAAGAAAGAGAGCCTCTTTAATAAATGTTGCTGGAAAAACTGGCTTTCTACACGTCAAAGACTGAAACTAGACCGAAATCCATTACCATGCACTAAACTAAAATCAAAATGAATCATAGATCTAAATATTGAAACAGAAACATTAAATCTACTGGAAGACAAAGTAGGTAGGAATCTTGAAGATATAGGGGTAGGCAGAGAGTTCATGAACAAAAACCAAACTGCACAGGAAGTACTTCAAAGAGTCAACAACTGGGATCTCATCTTTTTTTTTTTTTTTTAAGTCAATACCAGGGATCAAACTCACAACCTTGCACCTGCCATGCAGGCGCTTAAACCACTGAGCCAAACTCCAGGTCCCATTTTTTTCTGAGGCAGTGTCACACAATGTAGTTCAGTCCAGGCTTGCTCACGTTGTAGCCCAAGCTGGCCTCAAACTCACCACACTCCACCTACCTCAGCCTCCCGAATGCAGGGGTTAAAGGTGTGCACCACCACGCCTGGCTGGGATCTCGTTTTATTTAAGTTTTTGTACATCAAAAGAAATCATCAACAGAGTGGGAAAAAATTTTAGCTAACTGTCCCTCAGACAAAGGACTTCTATCTAGAACACACGAAGAATTGAAAACACTGAGCCCTCCACCCCGATTGAAAGACCCAATTCAAAAATGGGCATCTGAGGTGAATATGCACTTCTCACATGAAGAAACACAAATAGTAAATAAATATATGAAAAAATGTTGGACGTCGTTGGTCATTTGAAAAATGCAAATTAAAACAACACTGAGATTCCATCTCACCCCAGAAAGAATGCCCAGGATCAAGAAAACCACCAATAACACATGCTGGAGGGGCTGTGGGTAAAAAGGAACCCTTTTCCACTAGACTGGTGCAACCACTGTGGAAATCAGTGTGGAGATTTCTCAAAAAAAAAAAAAAAAAAAAAAAAAAAAAAAAAAAAAAAAAAAAAAAAAAAAAAAAAAAAAAAAAAAAAAAGAAAGAAACTAGGATTAAATGTTCCATTGGACCCAGGTATTCCCCTTCTGAGCATTTTCCCAGAAGAATTAAAAACATGGCACAGCAATACACGTACACCCGTGTTCATAGCAGCACAATTTGTAATAGCTAAATCTTGGAAACAACCCAAATACCCATCAGCAGAGGAATGGATAAAAAAGATGTGGCCTTTTTGTATCAGGAAGTACTACTCAGCTGTAAAGAATGAAAAACTCCAGGCTTTTACATTTAAATGGATGCAACTAGAGACCATACTCATAAGTGAAATAAATCAAACTCGGTTGTGTAAACATTGTATAGTTTCCTTTGTGTAAGAAACTGAAAGAGTAAATAACATCTAAAATCTACAGTAGATACTGTGTAAGGGAAAGAAACTACTCAAAAGGAAAGAAGAACTGGGATGGAGGAAAGAGAAAACAAGTAAGAGAAAAGAAAAAAATATACATATGTACAAGACAGCTAAGATAATTATACTACTTATGTCTTTAGTTCATTGAAAAGAACAGTTTGTGCTTATACAGTCTGATGAATTTTGCATGCTTATATCTTGTAATCTGAGCAACTATGTTGAAGAAAACAATACACAACGTATTAACCATTGTTAATTTTCTGTTATGCTTTTTTTTTTTTTTTTTTTTTTGCGGCACCAGGGGTCAAACTCACAACCTTGCACCTACCAGGGCAGGTGCTGAAGCCACTGAGCTGAACTCCCAGCCCTGGTTTTTTGAGGCAGGGTCACACTGTGTAGCTCAGGCCAGCCTTGTGCTCTCCTTGTAGCCCAAGCTGGCCTCGAACTCACAACGCTCCTCCTACCTCAGCCTCCCGAGTGCTGGGCTTAAAGGCGTGTGCCACCACACCCGGCTGCTACCCTCTTTTGAAATTCTGTATCATTGCTTCTATTGGTTTTTTCCTTTTAAATTAAAAAAAAGATAATTATCTGAGGTTCAAATTTAACTGGGTTTCCTGTGTTTTGTTTGGCTTTACTGAGTCTGGAATCCTATTATTGATCATCTGTTACCTTTGGAAGGACAAGTTGCCTTGGTAGCTATAATGGAAAGTAGGAGTTTGTGGACTTTACTAACAATCTCCAGTCTTCCACTGACTGGGTTGTAAAGCAGGTGATTAAGCTTTTGTGGGGCCATGACCTCAGTGTGATTGAAATTGAGAAGGGCATATTTGTTTTTTAAAGCTTCCTGCTGCTGAGAGAAGGCAGTGACAAGAAGCCTTTGTGCCTTGTGAGATCCACACACCTTTAAAGCTTGCATCCCCCAGCGGCCAGCGCCATGTCTCTGCGTGGTCTTGCCAGGGAGTGGCCACCGGTGAGGATGGCAGAGGAGCCGGCTGGGGTGGGCGGTGGTGTCCTGGAGCAGGTGAGAAGGAGCAGCCAGCTGGAGGGTGTGCCGAGCCGCTCCCGCTGCCTGAGATGGGAGGTGCGGTGTGCGACACACTGGCCTGGTCCGCGTGCCTCTGCCCGGAGGTGCAGCTGCCGAGGAACGGGAGTTCTGCTTTGCTGACGCTTGCTGTCCGTTCTCCCCGCCCCTTCAGAGGACTTCTGCAGCAGCTTAGCTCTGTGGCCTGGAGACAATGATTGAATGAGAAATGCACGACTTGCATGCGTGGATTCAGAGCTTTACTCTGCAGCAGTGGCAAGAGTATTTGAGGGGTGGGGTACAGCTCGGTGGAAGAGCACTTGCCTAGCACGTGTGAAGCCCTGGATTGCATCCCTAGCACCACACACAGAGCAAAAGCAAACAAACTTTTAGGCCATGGCGGTGTGAGGAAGCACCCGGAGAGCGAGGCTGCGGGAAAGCTTGGACTTTATTCCACCTGCGTACGGGCAGGCTGACATCGGAGTGAGATCAGCAGCTCTCTGGTGGGGAGGCCAAGTACGTACAGGGTTTCGGGCTGGGGCTGCGGTTTCAGATCCGGATGGAGTCTGCGCAGTCAAAGCTGCCCGGACGGTCAGCGCAGGTGTGGAGATGGAGCTGGAGTCAGGAAGACCTAAGGTCCTGGCCTAGGCGACTTTAAGGCCTAGGGGCTGCCTGCTGTCAGTCGTGGAGGTCTAGTGTTCGTAGTAGGCAGCCCAGGTTTCTTTCAGGTCACTGTCCAGTCAGGCCTGACACAAACAAAACTTGAAAACATGAATTTAAGTTGCCTAAACGATGTGAGGTAATGGGTATGCTAATCAGCTTTAGAGTCATTCCTATGTATGTAAATCATATACATGCGCACAATAAGCATTCATTTGTTTTTTGTTTGTTTGTTTTTTGTTTTGATCTTTTTGAGGCAGGGTCTCACTATGCAGTTCAGGCTGGCCTTGAGCTTACTATGTAGCCCAGGCTGGTCTCGAACTCACAATGATCCTCCTGCCTCAGCCTCCTGAGTGCTGGGATTACAGGCATGCACCACTACGCCCGGCTAAGCATTCAGTTTTTATTTGTTGATGAAAATTAACTTTACAAAAAGAAGAAAAATCGCTGTAGGAAATCATTTAAAATTTCAGATAGGAAAGAAAGATGCTTGACTCAATGAGTACTATACTAGCTGTTTTCCTAGTAACGCTTGTCTATTCTAGACAGCACAGTTTGAAATGTTGACAGCATTGTATTCGGGTGGTCTCTGTCCTGTTTTCATGAATACTCTCACGTCGCACCAGTGCATGCTTATGTGCTGTGGAATGGAGCCCTTGCGCCCCTGCTTCCTGAGGGACGCGTGTCCGCAGTGGCAGTCATCTCACAGGACTGGCGAATCTCACACTCAGCAAGACCCTCACAGCCCGAGCGAAGCCCTGCGGTGTCCGGTAAGGCCGCGGGCTGTGGGCACCAGAGAGAACATTCCCGAGGGACAGGGCCACTCCCCTGTTCTTGGCCACAGCCGGGGTCTCGTCTGAGCTCGGTGTACCCAGGGGACCGTTGGAAGTGTGGGGAGCGTTGCTTCTTTAGTGTTTCCTGGGGAAGGGGGGCGGATCTGCTGCTGACCCTTAGCTTTGCCTAGCACGACAGAAACTGTTTCTGCTTCCCACGGCATAAGCCGGCTCACCGAGACCCCGAGACCCCGAGAAGGAAGTGCCCAGCCGGGCCTGCCACGCCCCGACCGCGGCAGCGAGTGCAGGGCTCTCCCCGCACTGGAGACACCCCGCGACGGGCAGCTCCCGGGGCCTGAGAGTGGAGATCGTCCGCGGGAGACACAGCGAGGGCGGAGAGGCGGCGCCCGGGCAGGGCCGCGCAGGGAGACGCGGCCACCCCTGTCCGGAGATGCGGTCACCCCTGTCCGGAGACGCGGCCGCCCCTCTCCGGAGACGCAGTCACCCCTCTGCCCGGGGCGCCTCGGCGGCGGCGTCCTTGTGAATCACTCTGTGCTTCTAGAAGAAGCCGCGCGACGCGAATGAGAAGCGGAGAAGCCGGGAGTCGAGGTGGAGAGACAATAAAAGCCCTTTATGGGTCCCGGGCAGTCAGGCCAGGCAGCAGAGCCGGCCCGCACCCCAAACCTGCATGGCGGGGCCGCAGAGGGCTCGGTGTCCCGCTCCAGCCTCGCTCCGCTGGCCCCAGCGCCGCCAAGGCAGGGCGGGAGACCCCCGCTGTGACCCCCGCCCCACCCAGGGCCGGGGTGACGGGCAGGGACCCGTCCTCCGGGCTTCCACGTGGGGGGGCGGGGCGAGGCACAGCGCATAATATTCCCAGCGCACGCGCTTGCCCTGCGATGACCCCGAGTTTGCTCCCGTGAGCCCGTTACCGAGGCTGAGGACCTGGGGCGCGGGTCCTCTCCAAGCCGCCGCCTGCCACACGGAGCCCACGCCGTGATGACCGACCCAGGTCTCTGCCTTCTCCCGGCGTCCACGTCGTCACCCCAGGCTAGTTCTGGAGGCAGATCTCCAGCTGAGACTTAGTACTTACTTCCTGTCGTTTTCGTGTACGTGGCGGACCGCGCAGTACTCACAGCCCAGGACTCCCGCGTATGCTTCGGGTCCTAAGGCCCTATGAATACCTGAAATCATGGAAATCACGACACTATATATATATATATATATATATATATATATATATATATATTCTATGCATACATCCATAGGTACAGTGAGGTTTAATTGACAAATTTCTGACTTGTATCGTAGGTCGCAGCAAACCCAGCACACGCCTTTTCTTGCCTCATCAGGCAGAGAGCTTTCATCTTCTCCCCAAAGGCGGCATTTGCAGTTTCCCCTGAGTGGATGTGAATTCCAGGACCACTCCTCTTGGGCTTCAGAGCCATCCTCAAGGAAGTGAGTGTCGCGTGGACCCCGCACCGCGATACCAGCACAGCCGCTGGCTGCCGAGACGACGAACCAGTGATCCGGGTGGGCGCTGCGTGACACCGCGGTGCCGGAGAAAGGATGGATGGCATGTCCCGTGCACCAGGGAGCAGGACGGCCGGGTGCTCTGCCAGCTGCCCAGGAGGGCATGGGACCGAGAACTCAGTAAGTGCTTCTTCCAGAACCTTCTGTGTAATGTTTTCATATTGCTGCTGGCAGTGACTGAAATCTTGGATGATGGGGACTCCTGTACGCGTGACTGTACCCAGCAGGAAAATGATATTTTGGTAGCACATTTCCTTTGCCTCAAATGTCTTCAAATAACGTTTACGCACATCAGTAAGTTGAAATCAAGGTGTTTGACCTTATTAATGCATTAATAAAGGCATTCATCACTCTATCAAATACAAATTTCCCCATGAAGTCAACTTTGAACCTAAACATTGAATTTGATTTGGTTCTCATCCAACTTGGCTTGCAACCAGTATCGTGGAAAGAATCATTTGTAAACTGAGACACCACCGTATTTATTTTTAGATACATGTACAACATATATTTCAATATGATTAGTTGCCTTTTTATGTTTGTGCATTTAAAATTTTACCGAGGAGGAACCCACAGACCCCACCAGACTACACAGAGTAGGTTTTACAGTCTGTGCTCAGTACACAAGAGTGTGAAGAAGGGGAAAAGCAGCAAGCAGAGAGCTTCCGTGAGAGGACTGGGCTGTGCGGAGGCCCGGTGAGGCAGATCTGGCTGGAGGTGCAGAATTCCGCAGGGGGACCTGCCTGCATCAGCCTCCCAGGCCTCGGCAAGGCTTTTTTGGGTGGGGGGCTCTGCAGCTCCGCTGGTCACCCTCTGAGCCAGAGATGTACTTACAAGGCCATAGAACTGCCACACCTCCCTTCCCTCCTGTCTGGGGGGTCACCTTCCTCAGTGCCCCGAGTCCACTGCCCCGCGGGTCACTGTGCTGTATCAGCGTCAGCACCTCCCCCGCTCCCCTTTCCCCAGACCAAGGTAAGTATGCTGAACTGTGGGGTACACCCGAGCCTAGGACCTGGTGTGTTACAGAGTGGAGGGTTCCCCACCCCGTCTGGGGACGGACCCCCTCTGGAGATTTTGCTTTGCACTGAGCTAGGGAAAGGCTTGTCTGCTGTGAAGGACAGCAGTTGGGGTGCTCAGCGAGCTGTCCGAACAAGGGTTTTCCCATTTCCCATGCCTGGTCCTGGAAGCTCCCTAGTGGCTCAGAGAGGTGGCACGGTGTGAGGGGCGCTGGCTCCCCAACTCCTTGCAGCCAGTTGCTATGGTGACGAGCCCTGGAAGCTGCTCAGCTGGCCCGGTGCCAACTTTCAGGAGCGAAAGAATAAATCAGGGCCACAGTTTGGAACCTGAAAAGGGGCCAAAGAAGAGGCTGAATTATTGGTGGGAAGAATGCGCAGTGGCCGGCTCAGCCCACCGAGACATGGGGCCAGAGGGGCGTGCTGTGTTGTAGCTCATCCTACCCCAGAGAGCCCCCGAGAAAGCCCACGGGTCGGACGCCCCAGGCTGCGCAGGTGATGATTTCATCCTCTGGCGTGCTCTCCTGGTCTCTCCCAAAAACCTCTGCAGGCGATTTTCAGTGCTGGAGGCTGAACCAGGGCCATGCACAGACCAGGCAGACACCCCACCCCGAGCCCGAGCCCCAGCGGCTACCGCGTTCTAAAGCAGATTTTCAGAGATAGCAGTAAAAAGTCAATGACTTGTGATAATTTTAAAAACAATAAATTTTTTAAGACTTTTTTGTCTCCTCTGCCAAAATTGAGGACATGTAGAAAAAGAAAGAGTAGCAGGGCTGCTAAAGACGACTTGGCTGTTTAGCTAAGGTTCCCAGAACCAGCACTGTTCTTTCGGGTCGTTCTCAGATAAGAAAATTTAAAAAGACGAGAACTTCAGTAAGATTTTTTTTTTCTGAGACAGGGTCTCACTGTGTAGCCCAGGCTGGCTTTAAACTCATGTGCATCCTCCTGTCTCGGCCTCCTGAGTGCTAGGATTGCAGGAATGTACCACTACCCTGCCCTTCCATAATAGTTTAGACCTCCCTAAGGACAAGCCTTGAAATGGGCCTTTCCAGACCCTGGGTGAGCATTACTATGGGCAGCTAAGTTAGGTGGAATTGTTGGGGGCCGTCAGACAGGGCTGGGTGCTCAGGAGGTCAGTGCGGAAGACGGCTGTGGCTGGAAGCTCATTCACTGGAGGCCGGACTTCAAGAGAAGAGGGGCTACTCCCTCCTGTGCTCCCCAGGGGTGAAAGCAGTGACTGATCCTCTAAGTAGGCATCGAGCACCTTGGGGTGGAGAATCAAACTCCTCAACCCACCCATTCCAGCAAGGTCCCTGTCTGCCCATGTGTGGTTGCTATATAACTCATTGCCCCATTCGATCACCTTTTTTTATTTTTTATTTTTTTTATTTTTGCAGCACCAGGGATTGAACTCACAACCTCGCACCTGCCAGACAGGCGCTTGAGCCACTGAGCCAAACTCCCGGCCCTGGTTTTTTGAGGCAGGGTCGCACTGTGTAGCTCAAGCCGGCCTTGCGCTCTCCTTGTAGCCCAAGCCGGCCTCGAACTCACAACGCTCCGCCTACCTCAGCCTCCCGAGTGCTGGGATTAAAGGCATGGGTCACCACACCCGGTGACAACCCACTTTCTAGGCCCCTTTCTGTCCCTAAGCTGTTCCTAGACTTCATTCCCCAGTTTTAGAGAACACAAACTTGGCGTTTTGGACATCTAATAGGTTGGGAGTTTCTTTCCCCTACATCAACATGACTTCTGTTGCCTATTAATATTGATAGTTAAGTTAGTTAGAAATATCACAGGCAGTCAGACAGGGCTACACCCTCAGAGTCAGTGCAGATACAATACAACTGTGGGTGGAGGTGTGTTGTTAAAGGCCAAACATCAAGAAAAAAGATGGAATGCTACTCCTACGTATGTCCCCTAGGAATGAAGAGCAGTGATTGCTATTCTAAATAGATATGGACCAAAACCTCCCTTTCAGGAAGCCCACTTCCCCATTTGATCTGCATTTAATCACCATTGCCTAAATGATTATGCTTGTAATCTTATTGATTGACCATATTTCTGTCCCACCTCGCACCCACCTTGGGATTCCCCATGGGATCAATGTTACCCAAGTGACTATATTTGTAGTCTTGCTGGTTGATGATAGTTTTGTCCCACCTTAGTCCTGTCTCACCTTGTGATTTTGCCCTACAAAACTCCCTTGAGAAGTGGGGTTCCCAGCCACCCACTCCAAACCTGCCTTTTTAGACAGAGGCTTTCTTTCCCCCAATAAATATTTTTTGTTCTAAAATTCCATGGTTCCTGGAAGTCATTCTTCAATTTTAGAGAACATGAGCTAGCAAGCAAGCAGGTTGGGGCTTATAACATTTCCCTTATATTATTTGGATTATTTGACGGTGGTATCGTGTAAGGCCAGCGAAAACTCTGTGAAATCTAAGACTGTGTTCACCCATTACACCAGTTCCCCTTTTTAACCTCCCGTGATGTTCTTCAAATGCTGGTACTGACCGACTGCCTGCCAGGCTGCGCCGGGTCCTGCTTCTTTTCACAGACAACGTGTGGAGACATGTCAGCTTGCCCGCAGAATGACCCCACCTAAAGAGCTGGCACGGATTCCAATAGAGTAAGCTAAGGGCTGAGATAAGACTCTCCCATGTATGGCTATCACTAACTAGGCTGTGCTTGGGCTTTAAACTCTGCAGGCTGTAGGGCTCGGGGCTGCGCTGAGCCTGCCCATGTGCAGTGACGGGCAGCCTGACCGGTTGTTGTTTTTTCCATTAAAGGCTCCCAAAGCCTTCGATCCTGCTTGGTTCGGTGTCAGCCCATTACAGTGTATCATCTCTATGTCACTATGGATTAGGAAAAAACCTGGTTTTTTACTCATGCCAGAAAGTACCTGTTTGGCTTTTTGGTGCTGTAGAGAGGCAGAAAAAAAAATGAGGCCTTTATTGAGGACACGGAGAGGAGTGCACAGCTCACAGGCCCCTCTGACCTGAGACAGAGGGCGCGGGGTTTATATGGACTTCGGTCAGAGCCAGGGTTTGAGGCCGAGGGTTGGTGACATGTTGGAAGCCGACTGGGGTTTCCTTCACGCACACAGGAGGGAAAGGAGTTGTATTTAGGGTGAGAGGACGAGGAGGGGGAAGTGGTCCCTGGGGAGATAGCTGTTGTTTTTTCTGGCCTGCGTCACGTTAGACCACTGCCATAACATGCGGCAATTTATACGCAGGCAGAAACCTTGCATCCTGTCTCTTTGTTGTTAAGAAAGAGCGATGACTCCCTCAGGCTGATTCCTGTGAATGAAGTCGTCGTGTTGGGGGTTGGGAGGGTTGATGGGATGACGGTTAATACCCACGTAGACGCTGGTGCCGGGTGTTTCAGCCAGGACAAGGAGCTCCTCACTGGTGAAGGCTTGCATCCTAGGCTGGAGAAACCATAAAAAAAAAAAAAAAGAGACCAGGTGCTATGATTAAAGAACCCAGCAGAGGTAGAAGAAAGGGAGCCCGTGACCCGAATGTGTCGCTCCACCAGGACCCTGGTGAGGAGGAAGAATATCCATAGCCTAGCTTTTGGTGCTCTTTGTCTAGGCAGTTGTGGAGACTTTTTACCTTTCTGTGATGATTTCTGCCTCGTTTATAAAGAATCAGCCTTCTTCTCCCAGCATGCACAGGTGCCTCTCCTGCTGTCAGGACCTGTAGGGCTCGTTGGTTCTGGAGAGTGACTGCTGCACGGCTGCTTATTTGGTTCTGGAGGGCGAGGATGGAGGTGCTGATGAAGCTCCGGGGAGAGCTGATGGTACAGACGGACCGCCATGCCGATTGCCCCTGCCCCGAGGCCGCTCCGAGTACAGAGAGAACACCTGCACCAAGAAGACCAGGAACGTGGAGGGCCCTCGCTTCCTGGGTGAAGTGTGCATCATCGAGCTGTGACACAAAAGAGGTTTCCATGGCATCCTGAGAGTTTTACTGTCAAGGCCAGAACTAGAAGGACTAGAGTACAAGACCCTGTCCACTGGAGAGGAAGACAAGTATAAGCCCCTGTTTGGCAACCTATAAACCAGCCCCAGGGTGGGCAGATGGCCAGGTTTTGACTGGGGTGATGCTGTCAGTGCGGAAGGTCTCCCATTTGAAGAGAAGAATTTTGAGACAAGGTACTAGGCAAGTGAGGTGAGTTAGCCAGTCATGAGGGCCGCAGATAGAGGACCCACTATGGCTGAACTATGTGGATGGGATATGTAGGGGCAGCCACAGAAACATTTTGTCGGTATGGGGCGCAGAGCCAGCATTCTGTAAGATCTGTGGCGTGTGATAGGATGTCGTATGCTTGTGACAGGAGTTGGGGAATGGGTCAGGTTGGATGTAGGATTACTTGTGACTGTCAGGTAGATACTATTGGGATGTTGATGATGGGGGGTGGATGATATGTAGAGTGAGAAAGTTACCTTCAGGGGGATTGCCTGGCAAGTAGAAGAGAAGACCCCAAGTTTTGCCCATGAGAAATTGGGGGTGTGATGCATTCCGTACTGTGAATCTCACCTGTTCTCTGTAATTCTCATACCAGGCCAAAATGAATGGATCTGACTGTTTCCAAATTTTTCCTCGTGTGTATGCCTATGGTTTCACGTACCCACTTGTTGATGTAGAACCAGTAGAGATCGATACACTGTCATTGGCACACCTCGGGGGCCCAGCGGGTAATGACTAGGCCTTATCTCCAGCAGCATATTCCTGTATTTGGCAGCCACCCTTTGGCGTGGGATTTCCCACCATGTCAAATCCCTTATCCCAGGTTTGGGTATAAGGTCTAAAATGACAGCAGGGAATCTGAAAAATGAGCATGGAATTGGGGGAGTGAAGCTATGGGAGGCAATTACTCCCCCGTCTGAAAGAGTAAGAGTAACGGTAAGCAGGGCTTGGCACTGGCCCGGGGGTGAGGCTGGAGAGAGTGGGAGGCACGAGGACTGTGAGGCCTGACAGTTGAATCACGCTTGGGAAATCATAGACTGGGGGTGGGGAGGGCTGTGGCTGTGTCACCGTAAGGAGATGAGAGCCCGGATCCGGAGAGATCTCATATTTAACTAGACAGTTGAGGGTGGAGAGAATTAAAATATTTGTTATGCAGAACAGTATGATAGTGATTTTATGTGTAATGTGGAAGTCCTCGGGAAAGATGGCCCAGAATCCTATGGCGGAGAGAATTACTATTAGGAGATAGGGGATCAGGAACCAGATAGGATAACAAAACGCGAGTGAGCCTGGGGGTGGTGGCTGTGGGTCCCTGGCGAGGCAGAGGTGGCGGGAGGCAGGAGATGTGATGAGCACTCAGGATGGGCACCAGGGTCAGCAGGGCATCACTTAGTCTGAGTCACGTGGAACCAGCCTGGCAGTCCAGTGACCTTGATCGCTGTCAGAGCTGTGAGGAAGACAAGATGGGGGACACTCCACTTCAGTTGTAGCCCTGGGAACTCAGAAGATTTGAGATAAATCAGGTTTTCTGGGGATTTGGGAGGATCTGGCTTGATCCCATCGAGGGCTGGGGGAGGCAGAGGTCAGTATGTTGCCATAACAGGTGTCAGAGGAAGGGGAGAACCGGGATATAGTCAGCTAGAGCAGGGAGATTTGGGGAGGTTGGAAGATTGTGGAGTAGAAATGGTCAAGCACACATGAGTTCAAAAGGGCTTAGAAAGCTAGGAGCCCGAGGAAGTGCTCTGAGCTGGGCTTGACTAAGCGGGGAGTTGAGGCCAAATTGGTGCAGTTCTAAAATGAGTTTTGTGAGGTGTGTTTGTATGAGGCCATTTGCCCTTTCTACTTTCCCTGAGGGTTGTGGATGGTACGGAATGTGTAGGCGCCAGGTGATGTGTAAGTTTGAGGACACCTACTGAGTGATTTGAGAAATGAAGGCTGGGCCATTATCTGATTGGATATTCTGAGGTAGACCAAACCTAGGAATGATTTCTTGTAATAGGGCTTTAGTAGCCATGTCAGCACTGTCTCTGCCTGTAGGAAAGGCTTCTATCGCTCCTGAAAAGGTACAGACAAAGGTTATTGAAAGTTTTGTGATGGGGCATGTATGTGAGATCTGTCTGCCAGTCTTGACTGGGAGTGTGTCCATGACATTGGTGAGCAGGAAAGCAGGGGCGTGGTACATGCCCCTGAGGAGAGGTTTAGCACGGAGCTGACGGGTGAGCAATCTGGTGGATGGCAGTCCTCAGAGAAGGATGTGAGACCACTGGGACTAAGAGTCTGCGACCCCACGTGGAAACAGTTGTGTAAGTCAGTGATGGTGTCTAAATGACACAGCACCTGGTCTCTCTCTCCTAAATGAAGAAGCAAAATTAATGAGACAGGCCATCCTCCAAAACTGGATGGCATTAGGCATTCTAACAGCGACGCAGGAGGTGCTTGCAAATTGTAAAACCTGAATGGTATGTGTACATTCCTGATCTTTCTGTTACGTCTCAACTGCTGTTCAAGATATTAGACAACAAATGAATGATATGTCAGACTCAAAAATTCCCTGGGCCTTACCTTTATCCTCCTTATGGGAAGACATCACTAGCTCTTCTTGGTGGAAATTTTTGTTAACTGTACTCATAATTATCCTGTTGATTCTATTATTTGGCCCAGGCATACTTAATTGTTTCTTTGACTTCATCTCCTTCAGACTTAAAGCTGTACGTCTCCCCAAGATGAAAATGCCTGGTGTATATTGAGGGCCTTGAGACAGACCCTCTGCAGTGTGTCCCTGACTACTGATCAACAACTACGACCCCCCTTCAGCCTGAAGAAGACAGATTGGTCATCACCCATTACTCCCTCATGGCAGTTTGGGTTACTTCTTTAGAGGTGGGGGGAATGTTACAGGCAGCTGAGTTAGTTAGAAATAGTACAGGCAGTCAGACAGGGCTGGGCCTTTGAAGGAGCCAGTGCAAAAGACCAGATACCTTACAACCTTGGAGGAGATAGATACCTTTGCTGTGGGCCAGATCTCAAGACAAAAGATGAAACAAATGCAACCACACCCTAAGAATAAAAATCAGGGATTGCTATTCTAAATAGGTATGGATCACCTTGAGGAAACCAGGAGTCACCATTCCAACCCCCTACAGGAAGAGTCACTACTCTTTAAGCATGCCCGCTTGCTAAGTGACTCGTTTCCACATTTGTCCCCAATTTGGTCAATTTTACCTGAACAATTAATCTTATTGATTGACCACAGTTCTGTCCCACCTCATGCCCATCTTATGAGTTCCCATTTTTCCCCACCTTAGACCTGCCTCACTTTGTGGTTTTATTCTATAAAGGTTTCTAGAAAAGACAGTCTTTCGCAACCCACTCAGGACCCCTTCTGTCTCTCTCTCAGACAGAAGCTTTCTTTCTCTCAATAAATATATTGTGCTCTTAGCCTCCGTTGTTCCTAAAATGAGAACACAAACTCATAGGGCACATCTAGCAGGTCGGGAGTTTCATTCCCCTCTGCAGGAGCTTAAGAGCAGGCAGAGTGACAGAGCAGGGCCCTGAGGGCATTGTCTCTTTCAAGTGAATTTTGGAGCTGTCTGGCTCAGGTAAATTATCCAGCAATTGTCTAAATGGGCTCTTTTAACTCTGAAATGGTAGATCTAAGGCTGAATTTCTCAAACTTTAAGAGCTGTCGAGCTAGTTAATGTGTGCCTGGGTTTTATGTGTGTGCAGGGGTATCTACAGATGTAGCTCGTCTTTCAGCGAATTTTTTATGGAGCTAGTTATAAGCCATTTCTATAAGGCTATGTTCTATTTTCTCAAATTTTTTAGAGCTTTGTGGCCTGTATGCTGTATGTAGTTTTCAAGTTATCTCTGCTACAAATGCAGGCCCGTTGTTGCTGTCAGTGGTCAAGAGTAGACCATTGTTGTGTCAGGGGTTACATGGAGAACAACTACATACAGGACACAGGGTTTGTAATACTGTTTTATAATAATCACCCAAAGTTAAACACAAGATGGTGCAGGAAAATCTGTCCACAACACTAAGACCCAGGATAGCCGAGGGCCTGGATCCCACAGCAATGTCATGCAAGAGTCCCACTAGAGACCCAAAACACATGACAATGCCTCCCACAGTTCCAACTGGGAATCTAAGAGCCCACAATAAGGGCTCACGCCAGTCTATTTACAGTTCTGTGCCGGGAAGGCCATAGGTCGGCGGTGGAACCAGAAAGTCTATGCCAGCAGGGTGAAGGAGCTGTGCAGTGGGTTGAGGGTTCTATATAGGAGCCGAGAAGTCACGCTCAAAAGAAGAAGCGGGGCTGCCCTGAAGAGCACCACAGCCATCCCCAACGGCGACGAGGTCCCGCGCTCCTCCGACGATGGAGAACAGTTGAGCACAGGTCAGGAAGCCCAGCGTGACAAGCTTCTCCAGCACACAGCCTCCCCTCCGGAGCCAGGAAGCGATGCACAGTGTGAGGAG
>RJWM01027692.1:0-26525 GCA_004363535.1 Dasyprocta punctata | reverse complement strand
CTGAGCCTAGTATGATCGTCACGGGCTTGGCATAGGGCCTGGAAATATTGTTCAGGGGGTTTACCGGGAGTTAAGCCAAATTTAAAGTTAGTATCGGGTTGAGTTTGGCCAAAGAGAGCAAGCAAGGGGGAGCCTTCTTGTGATGGGTCAAGACGGTCAGCAGGTGGCGCTGTAGGCTTACAATTAAGTTTTTTTGGCATGGAACCACTAATGGGCGCGCACGGCTGACGGCGGCGTGTGGAGGGAGATTCCTCAGTTTCGCGCAGGGAAGAATGTGGAAGGGGAGGGTAGAGGGAGGCAACAGTCGCCATCTTTTGAGCGTTGTTTGGTTTTTGTTTTAGGTCTAGCAAATTATTACATTCCTCAACTAGGGATCGTCGGTCATTGTCCCGATCAGCGCTTTTGTCCGGGGGAGGGCTCTCGGCTCGCAAGGGACAGGGGGCATCAGAGGTCTCGGGAGGTGTGGCATTCTCCTCGAGCAGAAAGACGTGCTCTGGAGGTGTCTCTCACTGGGAGGTACCCTGTAGGCATGCTTGAATGGTGAGCAGCGTGGGGATCAGCCCTGGAGGGAAGGTTTTGCCCTCATGTTGTGTGGCTGATTGAGTGTGCTCGATAAGGCACTTATAGGTGTGTGGATCCCAGAGGCTGGCTGTGTGCAGCCAAGGATTAAAAGGCAATAAAAGCTCCCAATATGCCTGAAGCATAGTTTCACTTTACAGCGGTGGCATTCCAAAAGCGCACAGATCGCCCGTACCTGCGGGGACTGTGACTTGGAAAGCGCGGGGCCCATGATGTGGGCGGAGAGAGAAGAGGTCCTAGGACGAGTGAGCCAGCGGAGTGGCCTGTGATGTAGGCAGGGGGGTCCTACCTGAGGGTCTTTGAGGTCCCTGTTCCGGACGCCACCTGGGGCGGCTTTGGCCTCACAGCAGGCAGGACTGACGTGAAAGAGTCGCGGAGACTAGGCTGATGGCGCAGGTCTACTTTATTGAGGAAGTGGCAGAGCTATATATAAGGTCTGAGGGCCAATGAGGATAGAGGTGAAACTAAAAGGGGCTATAAGCAGGGGCTGCGTGGCAGTTGTCAGGAAAAAGGAGTCAGCTCCGGTTAGGATGAGAAAATAAGTTGGTCATGTCAACACAGGCAGCACGGCCACATAAGCCCATATGGGGCTACAGGAAGTGTTTCCTGTGCAATTTGATTTTTGTTCATGAACTCTCTGCCTAATCCTATGTCATCAAGATTTTTACCTACTCTGTCTTCTAGTAAGTTTACAGTCTCTGTTTTAATATTCAGGTCTTTGATCCATTTTTACTTTATTTTAGTGCATGGTGATAGGCATGGATCTAGTTTTAGTTTATGGCATATAGAAAGTCAGTTTTTCCAGCACCATTTCTTAAAGAGGCTGTCTTTCTTCCAATGTACATGTTTGGCCCCTTTGTCAAAGATGAGGTGGCTAAGTGTGTTTGTAGTTGTGGCTGTATCTTCTAATCTAGTCCATTGATCTTCAGGTCTGTTTTGATTCCAGTACCATGCTGATTTTATCACAGTAGCTTTGTAGTATAGTTTCAAGTTGGGGATTGTGATGCCTCCTGCTTTCCCTTTGTTGCCCAGAATTGCCTTTGCTATTATAGATATCTTCTGGTTCCAGATGAATTCAGGAATGCTTTCTCTAGCTCTGTGAGGTAGGCAAGTGGTATTTTGATTGGGATTCCGTTAAATCTGTATAATAGTTTTGGGATAATGGCCATTTTCACGATGTTTTTTCTTCCTATCCATGAACAGGGAATATCTTTCCATTTTCTGAAATCTTCAATTTCCTTCTTTAGAGTAATGTAATTTTCACTGTATAGATCTTTTACTTCCTTTGTTAGATTGATTCCTAAGTATTTCATTTTTTGGATGTTATAGTGAAGGGTGTGGTTTCCCTTGTTTCTCTGTCAGTGACTTTGTTGTTTGTGTACAGGAATGCTATTGATTTTTGAGTGTTCACCTTGTATCCAGCAGCCTTACTGAATTTGGTTCTACCTTCTAGAAATATTCTAATGGATTTTTGGAGGTCTTCTATGTAGAGTATCATATCGTCTGCAAATAATGATAATTTCACTTCTTCCTTTCCTATTCTTATTCCCTTTATTTCTTTCTCTTGTCTAATCCCTCTGGCTAGTATTTCCAGAACTATATTGAATAGGAGTGGTGATAATGGATGTTATGGATTGCAAACTGGTGGTCAACTTAGCACCAGTTGAATTAATTCAGCTGGTGTTGAGTTCAAGATGCTCCACCTGAAGAAAGTTGCCAGCATAAATAGGGACGTGAAGAAGAAGAGCCGGGCGTTGAGGGTTCTTCCAAGAGTTGCTGTTGGAGCCACTGGTTCTCCTGGAGGTGCTTGTCGTGCTGACTTCGCCAATATGGACTCGGCCATTATCGTCGGAGGAGCTTGGGACCTCATCGGTGAGAGTGGCTGTGGTTCATATTGCAGGAGCCCTGCTCCTCACATTGTGCATCGCTTCCTGGCTCTGGAGGGGAGGCTGTGTGCTGGAGAAGCTTGTCACGCTGGGCTTCCTGACCTGTGCTCAACTGTTCTCCATCATCGGAGGAGCGCGGGACCTCATCGCCGTTGGGGATGGCTGTGGTGCTCTTCAGGGCAGCTCCGCTTCATCTTTTGAGCATGACTTCTTGGCTCCCACGTAGAACCCTCAACCCACTGCACGGCTCCTTCACCCTGCTGGCATAGACTTTCTGGTTCCACCGCTGACCTGTGGTCTTCCTAGCACAGAACCATAAATAAACTGGCGTGAGCCCTTATTGGGGGCTCTTAGATTCCCAGTTGGTACTGTGGGAGGCATTGTCATGCATTTGGGTCTCTAGTGGGACTCTTGCATGATATTGCTATGGGATCCAGGCCCTCAGCTATCCTGGGTCTTAGTACTGTGGAAGGATTTTCCTGCACCGTCTTGTGTTTAACTTTGGGTGATTATTATAAAACAGTATTACAAACTCTGTGTCCTGTATGTAGTTGTTCTCCCTGTAACCCCTGACTACAACAATGGACATCCTTGTCTTGTTCCTGATTTTAGGTTGAAAGTTTTCAGTTTTTCTCTATTTAGTAAGGTGTTGGCTGTTGGTTTATGATATATGGCTTTTATCAGGTTGAGGTAGAGACCATCTATTTCAATTTTCTGTAGGGTTTTTATCGTGAATGGGTGTTGGATTTTGTCGAAAGCTTTTTCTGCATCTATTGAGATGATCATGTGCTTCTTGTCCTTGGCCCTGTTGATATGGTGTATTACATTTATTGATTTGCATATGTTGCACCCTCCCTGCATTCCTGGGATGATTCCCATTTGATCATGGTGTATAATCTTTCTGATAACTTTCTGTATTCTATTTGCCAGTATTTTATTGAGGATTTTTGCATCTATGTTCATAAGGGAGATTGGCCTGTAATTTGCTTTTATGGTTGGGTCTTTGTCTTGTTTTGGTATTAGGGTAATACTGGTTTCCAGGAATGAGTTAGGGAGACTTATTTCTCTTTCAATTTCATTGAAGAGTTTGAGGAGTATTGGCATTAAGTCTTCTCTAAATTTCTTGTAGAATTCAGTGGTGAATCCATTAGGGCCCGGGCTTTACTTTGTTGATAGGGTCCTGATTCCACTTTGAATTTAATTAGCTGAAATAGGGTTTTTCGGCAGCTTTACATCTTCTTAATTCAGCTTTGGTAATTCATAGGTTTCTAGGAATCTGTCCATTTCTTCTGTGTTATCAAATGTATGTGAGTAAAGGTTTTCAAAGTAGGTGTTGATGATCTTCTGTATTTCCACCGGGTCTGTAGTGATTTCAACCTTTTCATTTCTTATTGCATGAATTTGAGTTTTTTCCTTTCCTCTTCTTGATAAGGTTGGCTAGGGCTTTATCAATTTGATTTCCTCTTTCAAAGAACCAACTCTTTGATTCATTAATTCTTTGTATTGTTTTCTTAGTTTCAATTGCATTAATTTCTGCTCTAATCTTAATAATTTCCTCCCTTCTTTGCGCTTTGGACTTAACTTGCTGTTCTTTTTCTAGAAGTTTGAGGTGCAGCATTAAGTTGTTTATATGTGTTCTTTCCGTTTTTCTGATATGAGAGTTTAGTGCCATAAATTTCCCTGTGAGGACTGCTTTCATTGTCTCCCACAGGTTTCAGTAATTTGTATTTGCATTTTCATTCAATTGTAGATATTGTGTAGTTTCTTCTTTAACTTCTTCTGTGACCTCTTTGTTATTTAGGAGAGTATTATTTAATTTTCACGTGTTTATGCTGTTGCTGTATGTTTTTTTTTCATTCATTTCCAATTTTATTGAGCCATGATCAAATAATATGCATGGAATTATTTCAGTTCCTCTGCATTTACTTAAGCATGTTTTGTGGACCAGTATATGATATATTTTAGAGAATGACCCATGTGCAGCTGAGAAGAATGTGTATTCTGATGTTGATGGGTGGAATACTCGGTACACATCTACTAGGTCCATTTGTTCACAAGTTTGATTCAGTTCTGTTATTTCTTTGCTGATTTTTTGTTTGGTTGATCTGTGTCTTTGTGACAGTGGGGCATTAAAATCCCCTGTTATAACTATATTATTGTTTATTTGGTTTTCCATGTCTATTAAGAATTGTCTTACATAGTTGGGTGCTCCCATATTCGGTGCATATATATTTATGATTGTAATCTCTTCCTCTTGAACTTTTCCCCTAACAAGTATGTAGTGACCTTCTTTATCTCTTTTTATGATTTTCAGTTTGAAATTCATATTGTCTGCAAACATAATAGCTGCCTGTTATGGATTAAAAACTGGTGGTCAACTTAGGACCAGCTGAATTAATTCAACTGGTGTTGAGTAAAGATGCTCCACCTGAAGAAAGTTGCCAGCATAGAGATGTGCAGAAGAAGAGAAAGGCGTTGTGGGTTCTTTGAAGAGTTGCTGTTTTGAGCCGATGCTTCTCCTGGAGGTGCTTGTCATGCTCACTTCCCCAATATGGATTTGGCCATAATCATTGGAGGAGCTTGGAACCTCATCAATGAGAGTGGCTGTGGTTCACGTTGTGGAAGCTCTGCTCCTCACGTTGTGCATCGCTTCCTGGCTCTGGAGGGGAGGCCGTGGGCTGGAGAAGCTTGTCACGCTGGGCTTTCTGACCTGTGCTCGACTGTTCTCCATCATCAGAGAAGCGCGGCACCTCGTTGTTGGGGATGGCTGTGGTGCTCTTCAGGGCAGCCCCGCTTCTTCTGTTGAGCGTGACTTCTTGGCTCCCATGTAGAACCCCCAACCCACTGCACAGCTCCTTCACCCCACTGGTATAGACTTCCTAGTTGCAGCACTGGCCTTTGGCCTTCCCCACACAGAACCATAAATAGACTGGCATGAGTCCTTATTGTGGGCTCTTAGATTTCCAGTTGGATTTGTGGGAGGCATCGTCATGCATTTCGGTCCTAGCTTGACTCTTGCAAGACATTGCTGTGGGATTCGGGCCCTCAGCTAAATTTCCTTGTTGTTGTGGACAGATTTTCCTGCACTTTCGTATGTTCAAACTCTGGGCAACTCTTATAAAATAGTATTATAAACTCTGTGTCCTGTATACAGTTGTTCTCCACCTAACCCCTGATGACAGCACTACCCCTGCTTTTTTCTGGGTTCCTGTTGCATGGAGTATTGTTTTCCAGCCTTTGATTTTTAGTCTGTGAATTTCCTTTTGAGTGAAATGTGTTTTTGTGCACAGCATATTGTTGGATTTTGTTTCCTAACCCACTCTGCTAGTCTGTTTCTTTTAATTGGTGAGTTGAGACCATTTACATTGATTGATATAACATATATACTGGTTCGTCCCTGTCATGATATCTTTCTTTTGTTGGTTTTCTACATTTTCTGTTTAATTATTTGCTTGCTTAGTGGTTTCCTTTAGTTGTTGTTCTTAAGATTGTAGCTATCTTTGTCTCTTTCTAGAGTGTCTTTCAGTACTGTTTGTAGTGTTGGTTTGGTGGCCATAAATTTCTTCAGTTCTTCTTTGCCATGAAAGTATCTTATTTCTCCATCAATTTTGAAGGATAGTTTTGCAGGGTACGTCAATCTGGGATTGAAAGTTGTTTTCTTTCAGGATTTGAAATACTTCACTCCAAGCTCTTCTCAACTTAAAGGTTTGTGTTGAGAAGTCTGCCATGATTCTGATAGGCTTTCCTTCATAGGTGATCTGCTTCTTTTCTCTGACAGCTTTAAGTATGTTCTTGTGCTGTATTTCTGAGACCCTTATTATTTTACGTCTGGCTGAAGATTTATTTTGGTTATGGTTAATTGGGGTTCTGTATGCCTCAGTTACCTGTATTTCAGATTCTCTTCCCATGTTTGGAATGTTTTCTGCTATTATTTCTGTCAATAGTCTTCACAGGTCATTAGTATTGACCCCTGCTTTTTCATTTATGCCTATTTCTCTTGGCATCTGTTGAATTATTGTTTCTTGGTTCCTTACTATTTTTAAGAGATCTTTTCTTTTGTGGTCATAAGCTCTCCTGGTGCTTTCAAGATCAGAGATTCTATGTTCAGCTTCATTCAGGTAGTTTTTCAAACTTTCTATGGGATTTTTCATTTCCTGAATGTCCTTTTAAATCTGTTTCGTGCATTCTGTTTGTGTCTTATATTGTTCATTCAAAGTTTCCATCATTTTCTTAAGTTCTTCTATTTTTTATCTTGCTCTTCTTTAGATATACACATTTCTTTAATAATGATTCTCATTTCATTTTTTAGCTTGAGACTATTTCTGATTCGAGTTTCTCTATAGCTTCATCAAGCTGTTTCTTTACTGCATTTGCTGTCATTTCAGAAAGTTCAGTTGTTGGACTCCCAGTGTCTTCCATTTCAGTGTCTCTTGGGTTTGTTCTTAGTGGGCTGGGGGATTGAGACTGTCTCTTGGTCTTTTGCTTTGTCATTTTCTTCTGGAACCTGTGTGGCTCTGTGTCCTTTGAGGCTGACCGGGCATTCCCCTGGTGAGTTGCACTGAGTTGTGGGACTGGGTAGAGCTGGATCCTCTGCACAGTTAGTGAGGGCGCATTCCTGCAGTGTGCTGCTGGAGCCTCTGCCTTACTGGGTGGGGCTGAAACCTCCCAGACCCAGGCAGCTAGGTGGAGCGTACCCTGAAGTGTGGTGCCACCCAGACCATGAGTCTGGCTGCAAGGAGTTCAGAGTCTCTGGAGTGCCAAGCAAGGCCAGGCGAGTCCCAGGCCTACAGTCCACAAACTCCCTTTTGACAGCAAAAACTGAGAACTAAGTCCTGCACATCTCTTATGCATAGAAGCACACACACCAAAATCTTCTCAAATGAAGCATTGGCTCAGTTAGATTTATCTCGAACTTGAATTAGCTGGGGAAACTTCTATAGTGGTATGGCACAATGCAACTTATCCATTGCTTCATTCTTATGAGGAAGCATCATGCAGCACTCATACTGCATTCCAGGCCACAACTGCTAAAGTAGGGTCACTCAGGACACTGAGGTACTCTTTCGCCTGGGGTATTATCAGCGAAACACTACAATCTGCAGGGTGTCCCTTTCCATTAGGGTGCATAACCATATATATGCAAGCTGTCTTTGACCATAACAAACTGAGAGATTCAAAGTGTTCATCTCAGTTTCTGGCAGAAGCACACAAGCCAAAGGATACAGTTAGGTTCTGTTCTCTGTTCTAAACTTATAGTGAAGCAGACTAAGCTTCCCTGCCCCAGTGCTACAATATTATATCGCCTTCCATTCACTTACATGGGGGAATTGGGAAGCATCACTTATTGTAGGTTTCAGGCCTCTGTAGAACAGGATCAATCTGCTTTTGTGGATATACATTTCTCAACAGGAGTTATTCTTAGGGAAACACAGAACGAGTTGCAGGCTGTTTTTTTCTCACTATGGCTGTAAAGCCTTTTATTCACAAACTGCCTTCTCCCAGCAAAAATCAAGAAATAAGGCCTGTAAGTCTGTTATGTATAGAAGCACCAACCTCAAAGCCTTCAGAAATGAAGGCTTTGCTCACTTAGACTTATCCAGAACTTGACTCAGCTGGTGCACCTTCCACTGTGATATGGCACAGTGGAAATTATCCACTCATTCATTCTTACAGGAACATACCAGGTACCTCTCATACTGAAATCCAGGCCTCAGTTCCTAGAACAGGGTCATTCAAGACATTGAGGTACTCGTCTCACTGGGGCTATTATCTGGGAAACACACAATAAGCTGCAGAGTGTTTAATTCCACGAGAGTGTGTAACTATACATATGTGAACTGCCTTTGTCCATTACAATTTGAGAGACTCAAAGTGCACATCTTGAAAGAGTTTTGCCCTAGTATAAATTACTGTGCTATTATGGCAATGGTCTAACATAGTGGAAGGCCAAATCGGGAATCTTTGCCCTGATGGTTACTCCCTCCTTCTTCCCCTTCAACTGATTACAATTCCTTATTCCTTTTCCTGTGGTGTGTGCATGAAGAAAATTCCAGTCAGCTCCTTGCATGTCATATATGTCCACCCCAAGCACCACACCTGGTCAAAGTTCACCCATACACCCCAATCCCCTTGTATCCAGTCAACAGAAATAGCCCACCCTCCATGGGTTGTGTGCTCCTTCCCATTCCTTCAATAAACACGTTCTTCTTTTTTACTTTTTGCTTCTCTATTGCTCCAAAAAAAAAAAAAACCCTAAGATACCTCAGTTCCTGGCAGAATTGCACAAACCAAAGGATGCAGCTAGGTTCTGTTCTCTGTTCTGAACTTACAGTGAAGCTGACTAACTGGGGAATCTTCTCTGCCGAAGTGCTAAAATGGTATATCATCTTCCACTTACTACTATGGGGAAATTGGGAACCACTGCTTATTTGAGGTTCCAGACTTCTGTTTGTACAGGGGGATCATTCTGCCTGTGAATGTACAATTCTCCCCTGGAATTCTTCTTAGGGAAACACACAACGAGTTTCAGACTGCTTCTTTTCACCAGTGATGCAAAGCTTTTTATTCATATACTGCCTTTTAGCAGCAAAAACTGAGACATAAGGCCTGTACGTCTGTTATGTATAGAACCACAAAACCCAGTGTCTTAAAAACTGAAGGCTTTGCTCACTTAGGCTTATCCTGAACTTTACTCACCTGGGTCACCTTCCATGGTGATATGCGGCAATACAATTTATCCATCCATTCAGTCTTATGGGAATGTATGAACCACCAGTCATATTACATTGCAGGTCTCAATTTTAGAGCAGTGTCATTCAGGACATTGAGATACTCTTCTCCCTGGGGGCATTATCAGACAAATACACAACAAGCTGCAGGGTGTTTCTTTCCACGAGTGTGCATAACCATGCATATGCAAACTGGCTTTGACCATAATAGAGATTCAAAGTGTGCATCTCAGTTTCTGGTAGAAGTACACAAACCAAAGGATGCAGTTAGGTTCTGTTTTCTGTTAGGAGTCTATAGTGAAGCTGACTACGCTGGGAAAGCTTCCCTGCTGCAGTGCTACAAACCTATTTCACCTTCCATTCACTCCTATGGGGGAATTGGGAAGCACCTCTTATTGTAGGTTACAGGCCTCTGTTTGTGAAACAGGATCGTTCTGCTTGTGAATGTGCACTTCTCTAATGGAGTTCTCCTTAGGGAAACACATGACAAGTTGCATGCTGTTTCTTTTCACCAGATCTGCAAAGTCTCTTTTTCACAAACGGTCTTTTACCAGCAAAAATGGAGAAATAATGCGTGTACCCTTCTTGTTTATACAAGCAAGCACAGCAACATCTTCACAAATAAAGACTTTGCTCACTTATGCTTTTCCTGAAATTGACGCAGCTGGGGAACCTTCTTCTATGGTGGGATGTCACAGTGCAATTTATCCATCCATTCATTCCTTTGTGGAAGTATGAGGCACCACTCACACTGAATCCCAGGTCTCAATTCCTAGATCAGGGTCATTAAGGAAATTGAGGTACTCTTCACCCTGGGGCTATTATCAGGGAAAAACATAACAAGTTGCCCGGTGTTTCATTCCATATGCATAACCATACATATGCAAACTGCCTTTGATCATAACAAACTTAGAGACTCAAAAGGTGCATCTCAGTTCCTGGCAGAAATTCACAAACCAAAGCATATGGTTAGGTTCTGTTCTCTTTTCTGAAGTTGTTGAGAAGCTGACTAAGTTGAGGAAGATTGCCTGCCACAGTGCCACAGCTGTACGTCAGCTTCCATTCACTCCTGTGGGGGAATTGGGAAACACTACTTATTGTAGATTCGAGGCCTCTGTTTGTACAGCAGGATCATTATGCTTGTGGATGTACACCTCTCCACTAGAGTTCTTCTTAAGAAAACACACAAGTTGCAGGGTGTTTCTTTTCACCAGGACTCCAAAGCCGTCTTTTTCGCAAACTGCGTTTTAAAAGCAAAAATGGAAAATTAATGCCTGTACGTCTCTTATTTATAGACGCACACACCCCAAAGTCCTCACAATAGAGGCTTTGCTCACTTTGACTTATTCTGAACTTGTCTCAGAAAGGCTAACTTCCATGGTGACAGGCCACAATGCAATTTATCCATCCATTCATTCTTATGGAGAAGTATAAGACACCACTCATACTGCACTGGAGCAGAGTCATTCAGGACATTGAGGTACTCATCCTTGGGGCCTTTATCAGGGAAACACAAAACAAGCTTCAGGGTGTTTCATTCCATGAGGGCGTATAACCATACATACGCAAACTACCTTTGGCCACAAGAACTTAGATACTCAAAGGTCACATCTCAGTTCCTGGAAGAAGCCCACAAACCAAAGGATAAGGCTAGGTTCTGTTCTCGGTTTAGAACTTATAGTGAAGCTGACTAAGGTGAGGAAGCTTCCATGTGGCAGTGCTACAGTCACATATCGCCTTTCATTCACTCTGATGGAATTGGGAAGCACCAATTATTGTAGGTTCCAGGTCTCTGTAAAGCATGATCATTCTCCTTGTGTATGTATGCTTCTTGGCTGGAGTTCTTAGGGAAACACACAACGAGTTGCGTGCTGTTTCTTTTCATGAAGGCTGCAAAGCAATTTATTTTCAAGGTGACTTTTACCAGCACAAATGGAGAAAAAAAATGCCTCTACATCTGTTATGAATAAAATCATACATGCGACAGCATTCTCACAACTGAAGGCTTTGCCAAATTATGCTGATTCTCAACTTGACTCAGCTGGGGCAACTTCCATTGTGGTATGTCATAATGCAATTTATGCATCAGTTCATTCCTATGGGAAAGTATCAGGCACCAATCATACTGCATTCTAGGTCTCAAATCTTAGAGCAGTATCATTAAGGAAATTGAGGTACTCTTCTCCCTTGGTGCTTTATCAGGGAAAAACAAAACAAGCTGCAAGGTGTTTCATTCCATGAGGGTTCATAACCATACATATGCAAACTACCCTTGACCGTAACAAACTTAGAGACTCAAAGGTCACATCTCAGTGCCTTGTAGAAGCCCACAAACCAAAGGATAAGGTTATGTTCTGTTCTCTGTTCTGAACTTATATCAAAACTAAGTTGAAGAAGCTTCCCTGCCACAGTGATAAAACCGTGTGTCACCTTTTATTCACTCCTGTGGGGAAATTGGGAAGCAACATGTATTTAGGTTCCAGGCCTTTGTTTGTAGAGCAGGATCATTCTGCTTGTGGATGTACACTTCTCCAGTGAAGTTCTTCTTACCAAAAGACAAAAAAGTTGCAGGACGTTCCTATTCACCAGGGCTGCAAAGCCTTTCATTCACAGCCTGAGTTTTACCAGCAAAACCCAAGAAATAACACCTATATATCTCTTATTTATAGAAGCACCCACCCCAAAGTCCTCAAAATAGAAGGCTTTGCTCACTGAGACTAATCCTGAACTTGACTCAGATCGGGCACCTTCCATGGTGATATTGCACAATGCAATTTATCCATTCATTTGTTCTTATGGGGCAGTATCAGGCACCTCTCATACTGCATTCCAGGCCTTCATTCCAAGAGAAAGGTCATTGAGAACATTGAGGTGCTCTTTTCTCTGAGGTATTATCATGGAAACACAAAACAAACTGCAGGCTGTTTCATTCCATAAGGGTGCATGAGCATACATACACAAACTGCCTTTGACTACAAAAAACTGTGAGACTCAAAGTTGGTATCTCAGTTCCTGGAATAAGCCCACAATCCAAAGGATATGGTTAAATTCTGTTCTCTGGTGGGAACTAATATCTAAGCTGACTAAGCTGGTGAATCATCCCTGCCACCGTGGTATAACTGAATAACATCTTCCATTCAAGCTTATGGGGGAATTGGGAAGCACCAATTATTGTAGGTTCCAGGTCTCTCTTTGTAGAGCAGGATCATTCTGCTTGTGGATGTACACTTCTCCACTGGACTTCTTCTTAGGTAAGTACATCATGACTAACAGGCTCTTTCTTTTCACCAGGGTTGCAAAGCCATGTATTCACAAACAGCCTTTTACCAGCAAAAACCAAGAAATAAGACCTGTACATCTCTTATGTAAAGAAGCACAAAGCACAGTGTCTTCATAAATGAAGGCTTTGCTCACTTAGACTTATCCTAAACTTCACACAGTTTGGGCACCTTCCACAGCTTAGTCAGCTTCTCTTTAAGTTTAGAACAGAGAAGAGAACCTAACTCTACCTGATAGTTCATGCACTTCTCCAAGAAACTGAGATGGGTACTTTAGGTCTCTCATTTTCTTATTGTCAAAGGCAGTTTGAATATTTATGGTTATGACCCCTGATGGAAAGATACACCCTGAAGCTTCTCATGTGTTTCCCTAATAGTGCCACCAAGGAGAAGAGTACCTCAATATGCTGAATGAAGCTGTTTAAGAATTGATGCCTGGAATGCAGTAAGGGTGGTGTCTGGTACTTCCCTATAAGAATGAATGGATGAATAAATTGCACTGTGACATATCACCATGAAAAGTGACCCAGTTGAGTCAAGTTCAGGATAAGTGTAAGTGAGCAAAGCATTCATTTGGGAAGGCTTTGGGGAGTGTGCTTCTATACATAAGAAACGTACCTGCCTTATTTCTTGGGTATTGCTGGTTAAAGGCATTTTGAGAATAAATGGTTTTGTAAAACTGGTGAAAAGAAACAGCCTGCAAATCGCTGTGTATTTCCCTAAGAGGAACTCCAGTGCAAAAGTGTACATCCACAAGCAGAACGATCTTGATACACAAAGAGACCTCAAACTTACATTAACTGGTGCTTCCCCACTACACTGTAGGAGTGATTTGAAGGCAATATAGGGTCATAGACCTGCAGCAGGGAAGCTTCCACAGCTTAGTCAGCTTCACTATAAGTTCAAAAAAGGTAACAGAACCTAACCTTAAACTTTGAATTGTGCATTTTTGAAAGAAACCAAGACGCACATTTTGAGTCTCTCAGTTTCCGGTTTCTCTTTTTTTTTCTTTGTTTTGGTACTGGAGATCAAACTGTCTGCCTCATGCCCATCAGGAAGGCGTTTATGCCACTGAAATAAATCCCCGGACCCATTGCTTGAGACAGGGTCTCATTATGCAGTTTCAGGCTGGTCTTGAACTCATTTTGTAGCCCAGACTGGTCTTGAACTCACAACAATCCTTCTGCCTCAGCCTCTCAAGTGTTGGAATTAAAGTCATGTGCCACGAGGCCCGACTGAGTCTTTCAGTGTCTTATAGTCAAAGGCAGTTTGAATATTGATGGTTAGGAACACTTGTGGAATGATACACTCTGTAGCTTCTTCTGTGCTTTCCTAATAATAGCCCAGGGAGAAGAGTACCTCAAAGTCCTCAGTGAAGCTGCTTAGGTATGAAGCCTGGAATGCAGTTTAAGTGATGCCTGATACTTCCCCATAAGAATGAGTGGATGCATAAATTGCATTGTGCAATATCACTATGAAAGGAGCCTCAGCTGAGTCATGTTCAGGATAAGTCTAAATGAGCAAAGCACTCATTTTCGAAGACTTTGTAGTGAGTGCTTTTATATATCACCTATGTACAGGCCTTATTTTTCAGTAAAAGGGTTTGTGAATAAATGGCTTTCCAGGTTGGAGAAAAGAAATAGCCTGCAATTCGTGGTGTATATCCCTAAGAAGAACTCCATTGTAGAAATGTACATCCATAAGTAGAATGGTCCACTCTACAAACTGAAGCCTGGAACCTACAATGACTGGTGCCTCCCAATTCCTTCATAGGAGTGAATGCAAGGTGATATAGGGTTGTAGCACTGAGACAGGGAAGCTTTGCCTTCTTAGTCAGCTTTGCTTTAATTTCTGAAGAGAGAAGAGAACCTAATCCTATCCATTGGATTGTGCGCTTCTGCAACAAACTGAGATGGGCACTTTAGGTCTCTTATTTTCTTATTGTCAAAGGCTGGTTGAATATTTATGATTATGGCTCCTGACTGAAAGCTACCCTCTGAAGCTTCTCATGTGTTTTCCTAATAATACCACCTCAATGTCCTGAATGAAGGTGCATAGTAATTGAGGCCTGGAATACAGTAAGAGTGGTGTCTGATACTTCCCCATAAGAATGATTGGATGGATAAATTGCATTGTGACATATCACAATGGAAAATTACCCAGCTGAATCAAGTTCAGGATAAGTCCAAGTGAGCAAAACGTTCATTTTGGAAGACTTTAGGGTGTGTGCTTCTATACATAATAGACGTTCATGCCTTATTTCTTGGGTATTGCTGGTAAAAGGCATTTTGTGAATAAGCAGTTTTGCCAAACTGGTGAAAAGAAATAACCTGCAATTCGATGTGTATTTCCCTAAGAGAAACTCCACTGCAGAAGTGTACATTCACAAGCAGAATGATCGTGATACAGAAACAGAGGCCTTGAACCTACATTAATTTGTGCTTCCCCGTTACACTGCAGGAGTGAATGGAAGGTGATATACGGTTGTAGCACTGCAGCAGAGAAGATTTCACAGTTTAGTCAACTTCACTATAAGTTCAGCACAGAGAAGAGAAGCTCACCCTATGCTTTTGTTTGTGTGCTTTTTTCAAGGAACTGAGATGCCGACCTTGTGTCACTGAGTTTGCTATGGGTAAAAGCAGTTTGCATATTTATGCTTATGTATCCTAATGTAAGGAAAAACCCTGCGGTTGATTATTTCCCTGATAATAGTCACAGGGAGCAGGGTTCCTCAACGTCATCAATGATCCTGCTCTGCAGATTGAGACCTGGAATGTAGTAGGAGTTGTACATTACAGTTACCCATAAGAAAGAACAGACAGATAGTTTTGGGCCAAATCGTCATTGTAAGTATTCCAGCTGTGTTAAGTTCAGGAGATGTATAAATGAGCAAAGCCATCATTTGTGAACACTTCAGAGTGTGTGCTTCTACACAGAACTGAGATATTTGGGTGTCATTTCCAGGGTTTTGGTGCAAAGATGCAGTTTGTGAGTAAAAGTCTTTTGCAGTACTGGTGAAAGTAAAGAGCCTGCAACTCGATGTGTATTTCATTAAGAAGAACTGCAGTGGAGAAATGCACCTCCACCACCTGAATGATACAGCTATAGAAACAGAGGCCAGAAACCTACAATATATGATGAATCTCAATTCCCTTTAATAGTGTATGAAAGGTGATATAGAGTTGTAGCACTGTGGTAGGAAAGGATCCCCCACTTAGTTTTGTTAGCTATATATTCAGGACAGAGAACAAAAACTATCCATATACTTTGGTGTCTGAGCTTTTGCAAGGAACAAGGAAGGTGATATACAGTTGTAGCACTGTGGTAACGAAGTATCTCTCCTCAGTATTGTTTGCTATACTTTAAGAACAGTGAACAGAAGCTAACAGTATACTTTGGTTTCTGAGTTTCTGCAAGGAACTGAGATGCACACTTTGTGTTACTCAGTTTGCTATGGGTAAAGGCAGTTTACCTATTTATGCTTGTGTACCCTAATGTAAGAAAACACCCTGCAGCTAGCTGTGTGTTCCCCTGATAATAGTAAATGGAGTAGAGGACCTCAATACTCCTGAATGACTTTGCTCTACAAATTGAGGCCTTGAATACTGTATGAGTGGTGCATTACAAATCCCCTTAAGAATGAACAGATGGATAAATAGCATTGTTTCATAACAACATGGAGGTTGCCCCAGGTAAGCCAAGTTGAGTAACGAGAATAAAAGGCTTTTGTAGCACTGGTGAAAAGAAAGAACCTGCAACTTATTGTGTGTTTCATTAAGAACTCCATTGGAGAAATGAACCGCCACTACCAGAATGATACTGCTCTACAAACAGAGGCCTGGAACCTACAATATATGGTGATAACTTCTTCCCCCATAGTAGTGAATGGAAGCAAATATACTGTTGTAGCACTGTGGCAGAGAAGTTTCCCCAGGTTAGTTTGTTCAGTATTTGTTCAGAACAGAGAATGTAAACTAACCATGTACTTTGGTTTGTGAGCTTCTATAATGAAATGAAATACTCATTTTGTGTCACTCAGTTTGGTATTGTAAATGCAGTTTGCATATATATGCATACATACCATAATGTAAGGAAACACCCTGCAGCTAGCTGTGTGTTTCCCTGTTAATGGTGCCAGGGTGCCAGGTATCTCAACGTCCTGAATGACCCTGATTTATATATTGAGACCTGGAATGCAGTATGAGTGGTGTGTTAGAGATCCCCATAAGTGAATAGATGAATAAATAGCATTGTGTCATATCACCGTGGAAGGTGCCCTGTTAAGTGAATTTTAGGAGCAATCTAAGTGAGGAAAGTCATCATTTGTGAAGACTTTGTGGTGTGTGCTTTAATACAGAAAGATGTATGGGTCACATTTCTCGGTTTTTGCTGCTAAGATGCAGTATGTGAGTAAAAGCCTTTTGCAGCACTGGTGAAAAGAAAGAGCCTACAACTCGTTGGGTATTTCATTAAGAAGAACTGAGTGGAGAAGTACACCCCCACTACCAGAATGTTACTGATCTACAAACAGAGGCCATTAACCTTAAATATATTGTGATTTCCTATTCCTATATAGTAGTGAATAGTAAGTGATATATAGTTGCAGCAGTGAGGCAGGGAAGTTTCCCTAGGTTAGTTTTCTTCACTATACATTCAGAACAGAGAACAGAAAGTAACCATATACTTTGGTTTGCGACCTTCTATAAAGAACTAAAATGCCTGCTGTGAATCACTCAATTTGCAATAATAAAGGCAGTTTGAATATATATGCTTATGTACACTAATGTAAGGAAACAGCCTGCAGCTACTTGTGTGGTTCCCTGATAATGACGTCAGAGTGCCATGTGCCTCAATGTCCTGAAGGACCCAGCTCTACGAACTGTGTCCTGGAATGCTGTATGAGTGGTGTGTTAGAGTTCCCCATACGAATGAACAGATGGATAAATAGCATTGTGCCATGTCACCATGAAAGGTGCCTCAGCTAAGTCAAGTTCAGGAGAAGTCTAACTAAGCATAAGCAACATTTGTGAAGGCTTTGGAGTTGTTCTTCTACAGAGAAATGAGATGTGCAGGTCTCATTTCTCGGTTTTTGCTGCAAAGATGCAGTTTATGAATAAAAGACCTATGGAAAACTGGTGAAAATAAAGAGCCTCCAACTTGTAGTGTGTTTCATTAAGAATAACTACAGAGGAGAAATGCTCCTCAACTACCAGATTGATACTGCTCTACAAACAGAGGTCAGGAACCTACAATATATGGTGATACCCTATTCCTCCATAGTAGTGAATGGAAGCAGATATACATTTGTGACACTGCAGCAAAGATGTTTCTCTAGTTTAGTTTTCTTCTTGATACATTCAGAAGAGAGAACAGAAGCTAACCGAATACTTTAGTTTGTGAGCTTCTTCAAAGAACTGACATGTCCACATTGCGTCACTCAGATTGTTATGGCAAAGGCAGTTTGCATATGTATGCTTATGTACCTGAATGTAAGGAAACACCCTGCATTTCATTGTGTGTTTCCCTGATAATAGCCTCGGGGAGCAGAGTGCCTCAATTGTTCTGAATGACTCTGCTCTAGGAATTGAGGCCTGGAATACAGTATGAGTGGAGCTTTAGAGTTCCCCATAAGAAAGAACAGATGGATAAATAGCATTGTGCCATATTGCCTGGAAGTTTCCAAAGCTAAGTGAAGTTTAGGAGAAGTTTAAGTAAGTAAAGCCATGATTTGTGAAGACTAGGGTTTGTTCTCCTACCTAGAACTGAGACGTACGCGTGTCATTTCCTGGTTTTTGCTGTTATGATGCAGTTTTTTAAAAAGAAGGCTTTTGCAGCACTGGTGAAAAGAAAGAGCCTGCAACTTATATGTTTCCTTAAGAATAACTACAGTAGGGAAGTGCACCTCCACTACCAGAATGATACTGCTCCACAAGCAGAGGTCAGGAACCTACAGTATATGGTAATAACCTATTCCCCCATAGTAGTGAATGGAAGCAGATATACAGTTGTAGAAATTTGGCAGGGAAATTTCTCTGGGTTAGTTTTCTTTGCTATAGGATCTGAAAAGAGAACAGAAACTAAACGTATACTTTGGCTTGTTAGCATCTACAAGGAAATTAGATGCTCATTTTGTGTCACTAAGTTTGCTATGTTGAAGACAGTTTGCCTATGTATGTTTATATACCCTAATGTAAGGAAACACAGTGCAACTCATTGTGTGTTTCCCCTAGAATAACCTCAGCAAGGAGAGAACCTCAATGTCCTGAATGACACTGCTTTACAAATTTTGGCCTGGAATGCAGTATGAGTGGTGACTTACATTTCCCTATAAGAATGAACAGACGGATAAATAGCATTGTGCCATATCGACATGGAAGGTGCCCCAGCAAAGTCAAGTTCAGCAGAAGTCTACATGAGCAAAGTCATCATTTTTTAAGTCTTTGGGGTGTGTGTTTCTACACAGAACTGAGATGTACTGGTCTTTTTTCTCAGGTTTTGCTGCTAAGATGCAGTTTGTGAATAAAAGCTCTTTGCAGCATTCGTGAAAAGAGAGTCTGCAACTCGTTTTGTGTTTCATTAAGAACTGTGTTGAGAAGTCCACCTCCACTATCACAGTGATACTGCTCTACAAACACAGGCCAGGAACCTTAAATGTATGGTGATTCTCATTTTCCCCATAGTAGTGAATATAAGATGATGTACACTTATAGCATTTTGGCAGGAAAGCTTCCCCAGCTTGGTTTTCTTTGCTCTATGTTGAGAAGCCAGAACAGAAGGTAATCAAATACCTTAGCTTGTGAGTTTCCACAATCACATTCATTTACTATTATGGAAGAATGGGGAATCACCATATATTGTAGGTGCCTGGCCTCCGTTTGCAGAACAGCATCATTCTGGTAGTGAAGGCACACTTCTGACCTGCAGTTCTTAATGAAACACACAATGACTTGCAGGATCTTTCCTTTCACCACTAATGCAAAAGACTTTTATTCACAAACTGCATCTTAGCAGCAAAAACTGAAGCATGAGACTATTACATCTCAGTTCTGTGCAGAAGCACACACCCCAAAGTCTTCAAAAATTTTGGCTTTGCTCACTTAGATTTCTCAAGTACTTGACTTAGATTGGGCATCTTCCATGATAATATGGCACAATGCTACTTATCCATCTGTTCATTCTTAAGGGGAACTCAAACACACCACACACAGTGCATCCCAGGCTGCAATTCCTAGAGTAGGGTCATTCAGGACATTGAAGTACTCTGCTCCCTGGCAGTGTGTTATCAGGGAAACACACAACTACTGCACAGTGTTTCCTTATACTAAGGTACAAATGCATATATAGGCAAATTGCTTTAACCATAGCAAACTAAGTGTCACAACGTGGGAATTTCAGTTCCTTGTAGATGCTCACAAATTAAAGTCTGCAGTTAGTTTCTGTTCTCTGTTCTGAATGTACAGTACAGAAAACTAAGCTGGGGAAACTTCTCTCTGTCAGTGCTACAACTCTACATCACCTTCCACTCACTACTATGGGGAATAAGGAATTACCATATATTGTTGGTTCCTTGCCTCTGTGTCTAGGACAGTATCATTCTGGTAGTGGAGGTTCACTCCACAGGTGCAGTATTTCTTGATGAAACACATAGTGAGTTGCAGGCTCTTTCTTTTCACCAGTGCTGCAAATGCTTTTTATTCACAAAGTGCATCATAGCAGCAAAGACCGAAAAATGAGACCCATGCTTCTCAGTTCTCTGTAGAACATATCCCAAAACCTTCAGAAATGAAGGTTTTGCTCAGGTGGACTTCTTCTGAACTTGTCTTGCCTGAGAGCACCTTTGTGTGATAAGGCACAATGCTATTTATTCAACTGTTTATTCTTAAGGGGAACTCTAACACAACACTCATACTGCATTCCAGGCCCCAATTCATAGAGCAGAGTCATTCATTGTGGTACTCTACTCCCTAGGTTATTATCAGGGAAACACACAGCTAGCTGCAGGGTGTTTCCTTACGTTAGAGTACATAACAATATACATATAACTCGTCTTTACCCATATGAAACTGAGTGACACAAAATGAACATCTTGTTTCTTTGCTGAGGTTAATGAACCAAAGTCTACAGTTAGTTTCTATTCACCATTGTGAAAACATAGCAAGGAAAATTAAGCTGGGGAAAGTTCCCTGTCTCAGTGCTACAATTGTACATCACCTTACATTCACTACTATGGGGGAATAGGGAATCAACACTTATTGTCAGTTCCAGGCCTCTGCTTATAGGGCAGTATCTTTCTGGTAGTGGAGGTGCACATCTCAGCTGCAGTTCTGAATGAAACACACAACCAGTTGCAGGCTCTTTCTTTTCACCCGTGCTGCAAAAGCCTTTCATTCATTTGCATCTTAGCAGCAAAAACTGAATAATAAGAATCATACATCTCAGTTCTCTTTAGAAGAAAGCACCTCAAAATCTTCACAAATGATGGCTTTGCTCATGTAGATTTCTTCTGAACTCCACTTGGTTGGAGCACCTTCATTAGCAATAATGAACAATGCTACTTATCCATAGGTTCATTCTTAAGGGGAACTTGTAATGCACCACTCATACTGCATTCCAGGCCCCAATTCGTGGAGCAGGGTCATTCAACACATTGTGGTACTTCAATTCCTGAGGCTCTTATCAGGAAAACATGCAACTAGTTTCAGGGTGTTTCCTTACATTAGGTTACACAAGTATACATATATAAATTGTCTTTAGGCATATCTGAGTGACACAAAATACACATCTTGTTTCTTTGAAGATGTTCACACACCAAAGCCTATAGTTAGTTTCTGCTCTTGGTTCTGAACGTTTAGCACAGAAAACTAAGCTGGGGATAGTTACTGGTCTCAGTGGTACAGCTGTATATCACCTTACCTCCACTACTATGGTGGAATAGTGTATCACGATATATTATAGGTTCTTGGCCTCTGTTTGCAGAACAGTATTATTCTGGTAGTGGAGGTAAACTTTTCACCTTCAGTTCTTCTTAATGAAACACACGATAACTTGCAGGCTCTTTCATTTCACCACTGCTGCAAAAGCCTTTTATTCGCACATTGCATCTTAGCAGCAAACACTGAGAAATAAGACCCGTACATCTCAGTTCTGTGTAGAAACACACACTCCAAAGATTTTTAAAAAATGATGGCTTTGCTAACATAGACTTCTGAACTTGATTGAGATGGGGCACTTTCTATGAAGATATGGCACAATGCTATTTATCCATCTGTTCATTCTTTTGGGGAACTCTAACACACCACACAGAGTGCATTCTAGGTCTGAATTCCTAGAGCATGGTCATTCAGAACACTGAGATGCTTCACACCCTGGCACTATTATCAGAGAAGCACACAACAACTGCAGAGTGTTTCTTTATATTAGGTTCCATATGCATATATATGCAAACTGTCTTAACCACTGCAAATTGAGTGAAACAAGGTGGGTATTTCATTTCCATATAGACGCTCAGAAACCAAAGTCTACAGTTAGTTTCTGTTCTCTGTTCTGAATGCACAGCACAGAAAACTTGGCTGAGGAATCTTTCCTGTCTCAGTGTTACAACCATACATCACCTTCTTTTCACTATTATGTGGGAGTAGGAATCACCATATATTGTAAACTCCTGGATTCTTTTTGTAGAACAGTAACATTCTGGTAGTGGAGGTGCACTTGTGAACTGCAGTTCTTTTTAATGAAACACACGATTTCCAGGCTCTTTCTTTTCATGAGTACTGCAAAAGGATTTCATTCACAAACTGCTTCTTAGCATTAAAAACTGAGACCTGAGACCTATATATCGCTGTTCTGTGTAGAGACACACATCCCAAAGTCTTTACAAATAATGGGTCTGCTCAGGTAGACTTCTCCAAAACTTCACTTATCTGGGGTATCTTCCATGGTGATAAGGCACAATGCCATTTCTCCATCTGTTTGCTCTTATAAGGAACTGTAAAGCACCACTCGGTGCACTCCAGGCCTCAATTCCCAGAGCAGGGTCATTCAGGACATTGAGGTACTCTGATCTTTGGTGGTATTATCAGGGAAATACACAACTACTGCAGGGTATGTCCATATATTAGGGTAAATAAGCATATATATGCAAACTGCCTTGGCCATAGCAAACTGTGTGACACAACGTGGGCATTTCAGTTCCTTGTAGATGCTTAGAAACCAAAGTATACATTTAGTTTCTATTCCCTGTTCTGAGAGTTTCGAACACAAAATTAAACTGGGGAAATGCCCCTGTTTCATTGCTACAACTGTACATCACCTTCCATTTACTACTATGTGGGAATAGGGAATCACCATGTATTGTAGGTTCCTGGCCTCTGTTTGTAGAACAGTATCATTCTGGTAGTGGAAGTGCACTTCTCATCTGCAGTTCTTCTTAATGAAACCAACAATGAGTTGCAGTCTCTTTCTTTTCACCAGTGCTGTAAAGCCTTTTATTAGCAAATTGCATCTTAGTAGCAAAAACCGAGAAATGAGACACATATATCTCAACTCTGTGCAGAAGCACACACACAAAAGTCTTTACAGGTTGGGCCAAGAGGCAGCAACCAGAAGAAACCCCGCCTGCCTCCCTGGTGAGTTTGCGTGACCACATGGACCTCAGGGAGAGAACTATGTGCCTTTTGAGAACCCTCCATGTTGGGCCAAGAGGTGTCAACCAGAAGAAACCCCTCCTGCCTCCCTGGTGAGTTTGCTTGACTGCGCAAACTCCAGGAAGAAAAAGAGAGGTATGTTCCATTGGACACCAGCACGCAGGCTTGAATCAAGGACCTTCCCCACCCCACCCCCCCGTAAGCATTCTGCTTGCTCAGAGGACCTGCTAAGTTCATAGCAACTAAGGTACATAAAGCAACTAAATGCTTGTATTGTTAGGTTTTTGCAGGCCTGGTGCCCACAGTCTCAGCATTTCTTGGGTAGACGACATTGTGTAGTGTAGCAAATATGTGGGATTGTCCTCTCTCTTGTCTTTGAGCCCCAATATTGTTCTCATTGTTTTGCTTAATTTTGTTTAATTTTCGTTTCCTTTTTTTCTTTTCTTTGTTTCACATCCTGTTTTTATTGGTTTTATTGTGTTCTGTTTTTGGTTTGTTTTTGCTATGCCTGATGGAATGGTCTACTATTCTGAAAGTAAAAAGATACAACATAGTAACTTTTGTTTTCATGGTATCTCTCTTTGAAGTTCTATGCCAGTTCTACTGCTTTGTTTTGATTGTTCTGTTATCTTTTGTTGGATTTTACTATCTTTCAAATAAAATTAAAAAAAATTTTTAAAAAAGTCTTTACAAATGATGGCTTTGCCCAGTAAGACAATTTCATTTTTTTATTTAAGAGAAAGAAAAAAGACACATATAAGAAAGGCAAAAAGGAAAAGGCACAAGCAAAAAACTAGAGTAAATGCACAACAGTAACATTACAGGTTTATAAAACAGGATGATGGAAACTTGACAATGGTTGCAAAATTGCGTATCGTTATCTTCAAAATAGTTGTTTACGTAAACAGATATAGACATGTAAAATTGATCTAACCATATGAGTATCAATTGTTCTCACTAAATAACTAATACATTCAGCAACATGTTCATTTTAGCTATCTTACATATACATATGTAAAGATTTATATCTTTTCCTTTTCCCTTCCTTCTTTCCCCCTTTTCCCTTCCCAGTTACTTTTGCTCTTTGAGCTGTTTTTTAGCCTTACATAGTATTTATTATAGATTTTGGATCATATATACTTTTTCAGTGTCTTACACTAGGGAGACAATACGGTATTTATACATGTGGGTTTGATTCATCTCACTTATGAGTATGGTCTCAAGTCGTGACCATTTACTTGTAAAAGTCTCAATGCAATCTTTCTTAATAGCTGAGTAGTACTCCATTGTATAAAAATACCACATATTTTTTATTCAGTCTTTGACTGATGGGCACTTGGGTGGTCCAAGATCTGGCTATTGCAAATTGTGTTGCTATAAACATGGGTGCACAAGTATCACTGTGGTATGATGTTTTCAATTCTGGGAAAATGCCCAGGAGAGTGATAGCTGGGTTCAACTGGCTCTCTAATCCTAGTTTCTTGAGGACTCTCCACAGTGACTTCCACAGTGGTTGCACCAGTCTACACTCCCACCCACGGTGGAGAAGTGTTCCTTTTTCCCCACAGCCCCTCCAGCATTTGTTGTTGCTTGATTTTTTAATCTTGGCCATTCTTTCTGGAGTGAGATGGAACTTCAGTGCTGTTTTAATTTGCATTTCCTGAATGACCATTGTGTTGAACATTTTTTCATATATTTATTTGCCATTTGTATTTCTTTCTCTGAGAAGTATGTATTCATCTCAGATGCCCATTTTTGGACTGGGTCCTTGAATTTTAGGGGCCTGATTTCTTTTAATTCTTTTTATGTTTTAGATAGAAGTCCTTTGTCTGATGGACAGTTAGCTAAGATATTTTCCCAATTCGTGGGTTTTCTTTTTACTGTTGGAGATTTCCTTTGACATGCAAAAACTTTTTAGTAAGATGAGATCCCAGATGTTGATTCTGGGAAGTGTTTCCCGTGCAATTTGATTTTTGTTCATGAACTCTCTGCCTAATCCTATGTCATCAAGAATTTTACCTACTTTGTCTTCTAGTAAGTTTGGTGTCTCTGTTTTAATATTCAGAACTTTGATCCATTTTGACTTTATTTTAGTGCATGGTGATAGGCATGGATCTAGTTTTAGTTTATGGCATATAGAAAGCCAGTTTTTCCAGCAACATTTGTTAAAGAGGCTGTCTTTCTTCCAATGCACATGTTTGGCTCCTTTGTCCAAAATGAGGTGGCTAAGTGTGTTTGTAGTTGTGGCTGTATCTTCTAATCTATTCAACTGATCTTCAGGTCAGTTTTGATTCCAGTGCCATGCTGATTTTATCACAGTAGCTTTGTAGTATAGTTTCAAGTCAGGGATTGTGATGCCTCCTGCCTTACCTTTGTTGCCCAGAATTCCTTTTTCTATTCTAGGTCTTTTCTGGTTCCAGATGAATTTCAGGAATGCTTTCTCTAGCTCTGTGAGGTAGGCAAGTGGAATTTTGATTGGGATTGCATTAAATCTGTATAATAGTTTTGGGAGAAAGGCCATTTTCACAATGTTTGTTCTTCCTATCTATGAACAGGAAATATCTTTCCATTTTCTGAGATCTTCTTCGATTTCCTTCTTTAGAGTAATGTAATTTTCACTGTATAGATCTTTTACTTCCTTTGTTAGATTGATTCCTAAGTATTTCATTTTTTTGGATGTTATAGTGAAGGGTGTGGTTTCCCTTATTTCTCTGTCAGTGACTTTGTTGTTTGTGTAAAGGAATGCTATTGTATCCAGGAAACTTACTGAATTTGGTTATTACTTCTAGAAGTCTTCAAATGGTTTTTTGGGGTGTCTTCTATGTAGACTATCGTATCATCTGCAAATAATGATAATTTCACTTCTTCCTGTCCTCTTCTTATTCCCTTTATCTCTTTCTCTTGTCTAATCCCTCTGGCTAATATTTCCAGACTATATTGAATATGAGTGGTGATAATGGATATCCTTGTGTTGTTCCTGATTTTAGGTTGAAAGTTTTCAGTTTTTCTTCATTTAGTAAGATGTTGGCTGTTGGTTTCTGATACATGGCTTTTATCAGGTTGAGGTAGAGACCATTTATTTTGATTTTCTGTAGGGTTTTTATCATGAATGGGTGTTGGATTTTGTCGAAAGCTTTTTCTGCATCTATTGAGATGATCATGTGCTTGTCTTTGGCCCTCTTGATATGGTCTATCACATTTATTGATTTGCGTATGATGAACCATCCCTGCATTCCTGGGATGAATCCCACTTGATCATGGTATATAATCTTCCTGTTAACTTTCTGTATTCTATTTGCCAGTATTTTATTGAGGATTTTTGCATCTATGTTCATAAGGGAGATTGGCCTGTAATTTTCTTTTTTGGTTGGGTCTTTGTCTTGTTTTGGTATTAGGGTAATACTTGTTTCC
>RJWM01027691.1:0-26556 GCA_004363535.1 Dasyprocta punctata | reverse complement strand
TCTTTATGGTTTTGCAATAGAATTTAGGTTAGCATTACCAAGAGACTTTCTTAAAATATTTTAAAGATTTCAGAGGCCATTTCATCCTGACACCCACTTCACTCTATTCACATTTAGTTATTTATTCATTTATTTATTTTTTGCAGCACCCGGGATCGAACTCACAGCCTCACGCCTGCCAGACAGGTGCTTAAGCCACTGAGCCAAACTCCCGGCCCTAGTTTATTGAGGCAGGGTCGCACTATGTAGTTCAGGCCAGCCTTGCGCTCGCATTGCAGCCCAGGCTGGCCCGGTACTCACAGTGCTCCTCCTACCTTAGCTTCCCCAGTGCTGGGATTAAAGGCATGCACCAGCATGCCTGGCTCTACTCACATTTAAAGGCTGAAGTGTTAATCCTCTCTGCCCACCCATTTTCTATTTTTTCATTTCACAACTTATAACTGCTCGTCTTACTGGAAGTTTCTCACATTTTGTTTTTCACTTTGTCTTATTGTTTTGGAATCACTGCCTTGTTTGTGATTCTATGCCTTAAAAGAGTCTTGTCTGGATTGGACCTTAATTTTCTGTATTTGAGTATTAATACTTTTCTGTAGATTTGGAAGCTTTTGGCTATCATTTCTTTAAATTTTCTTCCCATGCCTGAATTTCACTCTTCTCTTGAGGCACTCCTGCGTCTTGAACATTTTCTCATCTGATATTGCCCCACAAACCCACTGAGTTTTCCTCATAACTTGGAGTTCTTAGTCTTTTCGTCCACTAACTGGAAGTCGACTGGAGAATCACTGCTCTGCCACAGGGTGGCGCTACACCATCTGTCCCTGAGTCCTCCCAGGCCACTTTCCACCCTCACAGCTAGTGGCTGCCAACCCAGTTTGGCACTGAGGCTGAGTGGAGGGACCACAGGGCAGGGCTGGTCTGAGTAGATACGGATTCTATATCTTCTGGGGCTGACTTGGGTGATACACCGTGAGTACGAGCATGTCGATAAGGTCTGACATGGATGGGTCAGTGTAGCAGAGGAGTGAAGCTCATTATGGGTTCAGTGCAGCTGCCAGAGCTGTTGGGTTACACTGCTTATGCCTGTGGTCATCCAGGAGATCCTGGTGCCCAGGAATGCAGGGAGCCATGTGCAGTGGGTCCAACCCGGCTCAAGCAAGTTCGTGCATGCAATTGTAGGTAAAGGCCAGTCGGACCAGGCCCTTGAGCCTGGACTAGCACTAAATGTCTCTTTACCTCTAGGGTGGCACAGCTGTTGGTCTGTGGTGGTAGCCTGATGACTAATGCTGGGGGTAAGTCTGCTGCTGGAGAGACCGAAACACTGAAGTCTTGTGGACCTACCTGGAGCTGGGGCTGTCCATCATCAATTGGTTTGGTTTGGTCAGGTATGAAATTCTCAGTTCAAGTAACTGTGGCTGACCCAGCCCTAAGAAAGTCTGGACCCTTCTCCAAAATTTGGGGAAATACACAGAGGAAAAAATCTAAAAGGAACCGTTGCTATTAAAAATGCCAAAAACTCAAACTATTCTAGAATAAGTAATGTAAAATCATTAGCTAAATCTCCAGGTAACAAAACTTTAAACTATTTCTAAAATTCTGCTAATCTAGGTATACTATGAATTGGAAATGTTAACATAGAATTCAAAGGGACATAGTTGTGAATAATCAAAATTGACTTAAGTTAAATATTTAACTATAGAAATATATTTAACTATAGATGAGAAAAATTAATTTTAAACCATTTTTAAGATATGATAGGTATTTAACTATAGAAAGATATTTAACTATTAAAGAGAAAAATTAATTTTAAGAATGCAGAACATTTTTGCATTCTTAAAATTAATGTTGTTTTTGTCAATGTGCCTGACATGCAAATGTAATTGTCAGAAAATAAAAAGTGGACTTTTTCAAGCACAATCAATAAAATATTTATCTTTAATTGACAATTCTTACAAATTTATAAGAAAGGACCTTAATATACAAAGAAAAGATGAAGAAAAAACCTGGGTAGATAATTTGTGAATTAAATTATAAAAACCAGTTAACTGTAAAACTGGAAAGTGTTTAAATTCAGTAATGGTAGCAGTATAATTCATCATAAAATTTCACATATGAAAAAGATTTAAAAATTATGATTTTTGAAATATAATTATAAGACAATGAAACAGTACTCTCATTCATGAATGAGTCATAAGCATAGAAATAAAAATAAAATTTCATGCACTAAAATTAATTGTGCATTTGTTTCAACTAAAAATAACCTAGAAAAGATATACATTTACAATATTAAAAGTTATAGAAATGTGGTATGTCATTAAACTACAATGTTATTCAGTGACAATCAAATAAATCTACCAATAATTTTTATTGATGAGATATATAAATATATACATATACATGTATACCCATAAATATCCATGTGTCCATCTAAAAATGAAAATATGAATCAGTTAAATGATTATGTTTGTGTTTTGATAGTAGAATTGTGCTTTTATATTCTAGTGATGTAACAGTGACAGAAAAGCACCAGCCATACCTAGAAAGGAACAGGAAGTGTCAGTGTTTGACTTCAGTGATTCCCCCTGGTCTCCTTAGAAAACACTCAAAAGTTACATTGATTTTCCAATTTATTACAACATGGTTACAGGCCCAAGTAGGGGTAAAATAAAGGGAAAGGTGGTAGTACTTAAGTATAAGCATGTTCAGGTCAAGTCCCTCCACTGGAGCTAAGTCACACAGCCACACACAGCCTCCGAAGCCCAGATTCACCCTGGCCCTGTCCACACCCAGGTCCCACGGGAAGTGCTGGCTGATATACCGTATGGGTAGGCAGCAGCAGGCTCTGCGTGAGCAGGGCTTTAGAGTAACAAAGGAAATGAAGAGGACTGTGAAGGAATGTATGCAAAGAAAAGGGAAAGAGTGTATTTTGGAAATGAAGAGAAAACAAAAAGAGACAGAAATTAAAGTAATAAAAGAAAGAGAATTTGATATGAAAAACAAGATTAAAGAGGAATACAGAAGCAATGGAGAAAAGACAAAATGAAAAGGAATATAAAGACAGGTTAAGAACTGTTTTAATAGCTGGGCACGGTGGTGCATGTCTTTAATCCTAGCACTTGGGAGGCTGAGGTAGGAGGAGCGCTGTGAGTTCGAGGCTGGCTTGGGGTACAATGTGAGCACAAGACCAACCTGAGCTACACAGTATGAACCTGCCTCGAAAACAAAAAACAAAAAACAAAAAACAAAAAGCAACAACAACAAAAAAACAAACTAGGTTTGGGAATTAGGCTCAGTGGCTTAAGCACCTGTCTGGCAGGTGCGAGGTTGTGAGTTCGATCCCCAAAGCCACAAAAAAAAAAAAAAAAATAGTTTTAGTACTGTGCTTTATGTCTGTTCCCATGGGAGGAAAAACCGTGGAGCCGAGATCTCTGAAAATGTGGCCGTCAGCCTAAGAATCATCACTGCGGGACAGCTTGGGTCCCAGGCCTCCCATGGCTCTCTTCCACAGCCCAGAGATAAGAATGTCATTAACATGGACAAAAAGAGCCTTTAAGCTAATGCAACAGAATCTAGGCAACTTCCCTGTAACTACAGATACTTTAAATATGAAATGCATTTCCTAGAATCTGTTGATTTTGTGACCACCTGAAAAATATTGTAAATTCACAGTGTATTTTAAAATGCTATTGGAGAAAATAAATCATCCAGAATTTGATGTAAATTCTTATGTCACAAAATTGATAGTGGAAAGAGAGTCACGAAATTGAAATTTTCCAACACAGTGGTTCCCTTCACACAGAAGGTTAAATCTTGACCTAGTGCTTTGTTATACACCAAATTAGAGAATTCTGTGGATAGTAAAAGGGAATAGAATGATAAGTTCTATCCCTTTTGAAATTATTAGTTCAACTAAACTTCACATCTTAATTAAAATGAAAAGCCTAGACATTCTCCCAGCTATCATGGCCCCAAAGGCCGCCTGCAGCTCCCGGTTTCGCAGGCTGTAGATGACAGGATTCACAGTGGGGGGTAACACTGTGTAAAGTGCTGACGTCAATGCTTTCATTGAAGATGAAGTTATAACGTTTTCAGCTGAATATGTAACAAATGAAGAAAGGATGAACAAGATCACCACAGCAATGTGAGGCAGGCAGGTGGAAAGAGACTTCACTCTGCCCTTTGAAGATGGGATTTTCAGAACAGTAGAAAAAATGTGGACATAAGACACAACAATCACAATAAAACCCATAAAAATAAACCCACAGCTACCAATGATCAACCCATGTTCAAAAACAGACTCCCCAGGACAGGAAAGTTTTAGAAGGGAGGGGACCTCACAGAAAAACTGATGCACCCTGTTGGTCTCACAGAAACGGGCAGAGAATGTACCTGCCACGTGAAGGGCACCGTAGATGCACCCAAAGAGCCAGGAGGCTGTCACCATCCGCACACAGCTGCCCCTGTGCATGACAGCCTCATAGTGCAGCGGGCGGCAGATGGCAACATAGCGGTCATAGGACATCACTAGAAGGAGCGCACACTCGGTGCCAGCAAAGACAATCACAAAGAAAACCTGCAAGGCACAGCCCAGGAAGGAGATAGAGTAGATATTCCTCAGAGAGTTCACGATGGAGTTCGGGACAGTGACAGAGATGTAGCAGATATCGATGATGGACAAGTTCCTCAGGAAGAAGTACAAGGGAGATTGGAGATGCTGGTCGATGGTGGTGAGGACGATGATGAGGAGGTTCCCCATCAGGGCTGCTAGGTAAATCAGGGAGAAGAGCATGGCGCAAACCTTCTGGAGCACTGGGTCACCAGAGAATCCCGTCAGCAAGAACTCTGTGAAGTTCCTCATGCTGGTTAATGTCTCAGTCCTGCCACTTCTCCATAGGAATAGGTATCACTAGTTTCTCATACACACTAAGCATTTGCTTCAGGTTTTCTTGTCATATTTACTTACTTGACTTGGTTCTGTTTAAATTGGCATTCACCAGAATGCTATTAAATAATCATCAGCTCTCCATCCTATGATATTTACCAGAGAAAATGGAGCTATGCTTTCTATGAAAAAAAATTAGAGTGAATAGAAATGTAGTAAAATGATGGGTATTGCTTTATCAGGTGCAAGACATATTCTGGCATCTTTTTTGTCTTAGATTATCTAGGTAGAAAGTTCAGGCTTGGGGAGGGAACTTGTAAATTAGCTAACATATTTTTATAGAAGCAGTAGGTACAAATAAGAACAAAATGCAATCTGTATCAAGAAGTCACTGAAAAATATTTTGAGAAATAGCAATCAGTGGTGTGGTTTTGTCAAATGAAGCTGTAGATGATAAACTGCAGGCAAAATGTCTCAGGAAATGCAAGAATGAGGGTCTCACTGGGATGCTAACTGTCCTGCTTGGTGTTAGCTGGAAATGTTTGATTCACAGTGTAATAGCTTTCCTAACTAATTCACCAAGAGCGGGGGGCTCACTCTCTCATTTAGCAGTTAAAATATCCTTGTTCCTTTGATTACAATTAAAATTACATCCAGTAATGGCTACAGGTTACTCAATTTCAGATTTATCAACGTTCAAAAATATTTTTAATTTTTTATCCCTCTACTCTATCTTTTGTTTTAAAATAAGCATGGGAGGCCTACAGACACAGACACACCTAGGAGCATCAGGTCCTCCTCTAGTCCTCTTGGGTCTTGCAACAAATTAATCACAGCGTAAGTCACCAGTTCTCTCAGCTGATGCATAGGACATTAGAATTCCTTCTTCCTGAGGACATCAGAGCAAAAACATTTAGGTCATTTACCCTTCAAAGCCACCAAAATTTGCAGAGAATTTTTCCTCACAATTTTTAGACCTGGTCATCAGAACAAAATGAGAAATGATAATCTCAGTAACCATGCAGGGTCGTACACATTTTCCTATTATGTCCCTCAACCGATAGTGTCCGTAAAGATGGGCAAGCAAAAGCCCTTCAGAATCTATCCTTCATGGTCAATTTCATCCCAGAATAGCTTTGTAGTCCATGACAAGTGCTACTTTATTCCTTCTATAATTCCTATGTGATTTGAGTTGCAGACTCCCTCAGTAGTTTTGGCACTGGTCCAAGGCTAATGTTTATTTACTATTGTACACTTGAGGTGGAAATTAATTGGGAGACATGGTCAAAGATACGGATAATATCATGTCCTCTGAGAGTCCAGCAGGCACTCTTTAACTTCTAAATACAGGACACTTCAGAAGAGTAATATTTGCCACACGTATCTAGGAATACTTTAAGTATAAATACTCATTGCTGTAGTTTTTTATTGTTTCTTAGTAGTAAATTAAACACTTGCATTCAAATAGAACTAGGTAGCACATATTAAGTCACACATGTTGTATTGTTTTATATTTCATTGCATCTGCTGGTTTTTAGTTTTTATCTACAGAAATGTTACCTAAGGAAAATACCAAACTGTATAGGATGCTTAAATTTAATTGAACTTTACTTGTAGAAGTTTGTTTCAATATTTCTTCTCAGAAGTATAACAATTCTTGGTATTATATATAAAATATTTTATGTATTCTTTCAAAATTGCTGGATATTTTAGCTATTGTGAACAGTACAGCTTTTGAAAACTCAGTGCAAAAATACCTCCTCAAGTACCTGTATTCTGTAGATTTGTGTATACACTCAGTAGTGGAGAAGTAGGAAATAGATTAGAGAAATTTTTGGAAGGAGGGACCCTAAGTGCTACAGGAAAAATGAGGAAGCTTGGGCTCCAAAAGCGATAGCAAGTTCCTACCTTTGACAGCTGGACCACAGCTGAAAAAGACAAGAGAATTAATAACTATAGGCTTGCAGGTGCCCCTGACATAAATTCTTTAGACAGTGCAGAGCATCCACCTCTAAAGACTAAGCCATACCGGCAATGCATGTGCTATACAATACAGTGGTACCTCAATTCACTCGAAGAGTCTGGTGGCAGACCAAATTGGTCACTAACCCAAAGAAATTTTCCCACAAGGAAAATTTAAATAAGGTTAATTCATCCTGAACCATATGTATATTTTTATCATAAAATATCAAACAAAGTACAGCACAGTACACTAGGAAGACAGAGGACCTTAACTTCACTCATGGTGACTTGTGGTGTGGAGCGGAGAAGGTGGGTGGGATGAGGTAATTGTTTGGAGAGAGAGTCCCCTTCATAACGATGCCAGAGGATGTTCTTCAGGTGTTTTTTATCTTCTTTGATTCTTATTTGCAGGATCAATTTTGGTAAAAGAGCTTTCTAATGTCAGTGTTTTTTCTGGCTCTCCATAACCTTCCAGAAATTAAAGACCACACTCATTCATCAGATTCAACACCCTTCACTACAGTTTTGTTGGATGCTGCTTCTCTGAGAATCCCCAGCACCCATTCCATTTTCCATAGTGGGTTTTATCACATCGCCTATGACCTCCCGCTACCTTCCTCACCCTCAGGAGATGCTCATGCACAAGTGTTTCCTGCCTCTCACTCGAGTTCAGCAAGGTTTTCCATTGTCATCGCCTCCTCATGGTCCCCAGGAAGCTCCTCTGTGTCTGCACCATCGATGCCCTGACTCACACTCCTACCTAGGGACATAATCCACCCTACTACCTGTGTGTCACACCCTTCAAAGTCACCTTCAGTGACACACTCTGGCCACAGTTTCCTCCAGGCTGTGTTAAGGTCGGGTACAGGACATCTTTCCGGGCTTTGTCAATGAGGGTGATGAAGTGGAAGACATTGTGATGGTTCTTCCAGAGCTCTTCCAGAGTGAGGGACATCTGTTAAGTGACATTAAAACTCCTGATGAAGAACATCTTTTGGAATCACATCTTGGAGCTGTAGATCATTTGCTGGTCCTTGTGCTGCAGAAGAAATGTTGTGGGGGAGGAACTAGATGTTTATCAAGTCATACTCGGCATTGCTATCATTCATCAAGGCTATAGGGTGTCCACCAGGAGTAGATAACTTTCACGCAATTGGTTGTCGGAAAGGTATTTCCTAATGATAGATGCCCAATACCTAGGGCAGCCACTCCATGGACACTTGTGACCCAAGATCTTGCATTCGTTGTCCACATGACAGGCAGTCTAGCCTTGTTCACATTCTGGTCCTTGTGTGCATCAGGAGTGGCTGAAGCTTCGTATCATCGCTTCTGTTCACAAAGGTCAAAAGTGTCAATCTGTGCTTCACAGGCTTGTGTCCCAGCAGTGCCTTTTTGTTCTGTATGATATAGGTTCCCCTTGGCATTTTCTTCTAGAAAAGTCCTGTTTCATCTCAGTTGAACCCTTGTTGAATGATGTATCATTCTGCCTTTATGAAATCTTCTAGTCTTCTGTGACAGCCTTCTCAGAGCAGGAAGCCTCCCATGACTTATCACACTGTGAATGCCACTTTTTGCAGACTTCATCAAACAACCCTCTCCAGCCTTAAAATCATCACTTGCTGCAATTGTAGAGAGGTTTTCTTGTAGTAAATCGCTATGCAGTTTCCTGACTTTTCAGCAGATCCCAATGTTATGCTATCACCTGCTGGGTGTTTCTCATTCAATCATACTAGCAAGGGTTTTTCCATCTCCTCCAGCACTTGTGTCCTCAGCTTTATTAACATCATTATTCCTTTTGCCACATCAGCTTCTTTGATGTCATCTTTATTCTTCAAAATATTGGAGGTTGTCAGCTTTGCCTTCTTGTATTCCGAGGACGGATCAAATATAGGAATTCCATGCTCCTGATTTGCTACAATTTCCTTCTTCAATTCTATGGTTATTTTCTCCAACAGCTTCTGTTCATTCTTGCTCCGCATCATCTGTCACCTTTGTTGCTCTCTGCACATCCTGGTTACCCTCATTACCGCTCAGCACATTGCTATTACTGTCACACATACTCTGCACTTTCTTTGGAGCTACGTTGGATTGAAAAAACTGTGCAATACTCCATGTACTCGAAAGCACACAAAAACCTTCACAGCAAATGTGCACAGGTCTGTCTGTGGCCATGATCTTGACTAGATGAAGACACAGCTATGTGTCAGAGTGGGTAAAATGGACAGGGGATATAGCTCAGTGGCAAAGCATCTGGCTAGCAACTGCAAGGTCCTGAATTTGATTCCAGGTACATAAAAAAAAAAAATATAGAGTGGGGAGGATGACCACATTGTGTGTCTCTCCTGATGGGGAGTTCTCAAATGGAAGCAAAATTGTGCTAAATTCTTCTCCTAAGGACCTGAAATTTTCATGAACATGAGTGTTTATGAACCAAGGTATTACTCTGTCCTAAACATCTGAAAGTGATCTAACACAAATGCCATTAATTATAATTTCATTCCTGTTGTAGGTTTTGACCGCCGATGGGCTTTTGCACCATGACAGATCCCCAAAGGTCCTGTAGTAACAAAGCCTTTCCCTTCAACCAAAAGGCGACTCTTCCCAGATTGGAGTGACATTCCATGCCATTTTAAGGAGCTCGTCTCTCCCTTTAAAAGTCACACATAGGCCTTGGCAACTGGATTCTTTTAGGTGATGAGGTCTTCTCATTGGCCTGCTCCCACCCTGGGGTACATATGCTGATAAATAAATCTGTGCCTTCACTTCTGCTTCTGTGTGTCCCTCTTAATTCAAGGATCTAGGACAGTCACACTGCCCATCAATAGTGGAATTGCCTTATCAAGGGTAATTCAATCAACTATGTATTTCAGTAAATGAACACTTCTTTCTACCATGGTTACATAATTTTGCATTCCAATCAATAATACAAAAGGATAATTTGTTCAATTTTCATCAACACTTGATTCTATTCCTTCTTTTCTCTTTTTAATGAACAATTTGCAACCTAATATATGTAGGATGTATCTCATCATAGTTTTCTTTTAGTGATTAGAGAAACCAGTATCCTTCCCTGTGCTTCCTGTCCAATGGTGTATTTTCTTTAGAGGAATGCCCGTGCATATCCTTAGCCTGTTTTTAATCAGGTATCTGTGTTCCTTTTTGCTGTGGTTTATAATCCAGTATATCAAAACCTATTATTCACATGACTTTGAATCTTTCCTCCAATTCCATGAGTTGCCTTTTCACTAGGTTGATAGTATTTCAGTATGTGTACCTTTAAACAAATGAAGTTCAATTTGCCTATTGTTTTTCTCTAATGCCTGTGGTTTTTATTTTATAATAAATCCCATTGAGAAATCTATTTTCATGATGTTTTACCAAAGGTATTTATGCTTTTCAAAGGTTTTTATACTTTTTGGCCTTTGGCTCACTTTGAGTTAATTATTGTGTATGATGTAAGACTAGGATCAAATCACATTCTTTTGCAACAGGATATACACTTTGCAGACTTGGCTAATCAAAGATGCTATTCCTTGCCTTCATGAACCTATAGTTTCATAATTAGATGGCATGTCTAAATCACAAGCATGTCACACATTGTATAAATTCCATTTAGATTCATACCTCCTGTTTTTACTATTTTTTATTTACTTTTAATTTTTTATTTGCTACATGGTATCTATAGTTATTTATAGAGAACAACTTTATATTTCCATACAAGTTTGCATTTTGTAATGATAAGCCAAATAATTACTATATTCATTAAGTGGAACATTTATCTTCTGTATTGACAACATCCAAAGTCTCTATTGTAGCTATTTTGAAATACACAATGCATCATTTTAACAGCAGCAGCCCTGCTGAGCAATAGAATGCAAGCACTTGTTACTAAGCAAGGTTCTCCCGTGGACCAACACCACCCTGCTGGCCCTGTGCCTACTGCAGCCTCTGATAATACTCTCAAATTCTGTGAGATTAAATTATTTAGGTTCACATATGTCTTATTTATTTTTCTCATCACTAACATAAAATATTCTATATTCAAAATTAAAGGCAAAAATGTTTATTTTGGTTCACACTTGTAGAGGTTTCAGTCCATACTCGGCTGACTCTAAATCAAGGTGATACGGGAGAGGGACTTCATGGAGGAGAGGGTTCATGGCATGAAGGAACAAAGCAATGGCAGCAGCAAGTAGCAAGGGCACCGTTTTCGTTTTTGTTTGTTTTTGAGACAGGGTCTTAATAGGAAGTTCAAACTGGTCTTGAACTCGAATTCACAGTGGTGGTGCTGCCTCTTCCTTAGAAGTGATCATTGCCTTCTGCACATCCAGGGAATCAGCCAACTGCACCCCTCAAGGAAAAGCCATAACATCAGGTGGGCCAGACTTCTGCAAAACAGCAAGGAACCTGCTTGGAAGACTTAGTCCTTAAAAAGCGTTTCAGTCCCAGTGTGGACCAGCACAGCTACTTGTTCTCCACAGCTTTGCCAAAGCTAAGACACTCACGTCTGTCTGCCTTCCTTTCCACTCTGCTCAGTTTCATTCCCCAAAGATTTAGAAAACCATGGCTACTAAGGTAGATTTCTATACCAGAAAGAGAGACAGCAAAATGTAACTCAAAGCAAAAGGCAAGAACCTTCCTGCTCCATGCAAGTTTGGAGGCTTTTATCTCCACAGCCTGGTCATCGCCTACCACTGTGAACACCACCAACATCCTTGGTTACTTACAAAAATGCGGAGAAAGGATCTTCCCAAGAGAAAATGACCTTTCTCTGGGGCTGGGCTGGTGTCCGCCTATGTCTCCTGGTGGGCTCACCCAGTTATATTGCATAGTGAATCTGACAGATAGATTCCACACCCCTGTGTATGAAAAGCAAAGAACTGCAATGGAATGGCTGATGGTGCAAAAGACAATAGCTATATTTCTGAAAATAAGGGGAAGATGTCCTCAGGGTTGGCATGAACAGAAAAGTAGCATTGAATGACAGGCAAATGAAAAGCACAGCACAGCATGCAGATGAGTCAGACTTTTGAATTTTTAAAGGACACACACCCATCTGAGTGTTTCCAATTGTGTCTTGATGGAAGGTTGACAGGAATGATTGATAGGTTGTTGAGTCCTCTCTTTCAATGCGCATACATGTTTCAGAATTGATTCTAGTTAAATTATACATATGAGACATAGTCTATATTGATGAAACTTCAATCAGGTTTGAGTGTGGAAAAGGTTACTAAAAGTGAGGGTTAGGGCTAGAAAGCAAAGAAACAGTGGTACAAACTCAACAGGACAGGCTTATTTCAGAGCAAACCTAACAGAGATCACCCTGGCACTAGGGACCAGACCAGCAGGTCACATATAGGTTACAAGGACTCTATAGGGCCATGAGCAGAAAAGAGGGGGCTGTGGAAGTGGAAAATCACAGGGGGTGGTTCCCAGGGGAGATTTCAGTACAAAGGAGTGGTGGCTGTCTCTGTAAGGACGTACAAAGGGTTGTGTGTTGTCTGTTAAGACCAGGGCTGAATGATGATTGCAAATTATATTGAGTACCCATGTTTCCTGGAGCTTATGGATTCATGCTCATATATCTACAGCAGATGGAAAGGCATAGCAGTGAGAAGGGATAGACCAAGACTATGGTGGCTTGATTCTTTCATTTTGGACTCTATGATTAGATAAGGAAAAATACCAGCACATCTCTTTCTTAACTACTTCCTACATGTGAAGGTGGTCTGAAGGTTTATCTGCCATGAAGTAGGAGGATCATACTGATGTGGTCTTTATCAACTACCCATTAAATGGCCTCTATCTTGCTGATGAGAAGTGTTTGAAACAGATTGATTAGGCATTCCAATAATAAACACTTGAGTAGAAACTGTTCAATAGGCACCACAAAAAGAAGAAGGCAAGATAAGATAGTGGATTTCCATGAATCTCATGAACACTTTAAGGAGTCCCAAGACTGCTTTTGGACTTCCTGGACCTCTGTGCTCATCTACTGCAGAGCTGCCGTTCCATTACCATGATTATCTGACATAAAAGTACAGCATGTTATATGAAGCATGGCATATTTGCATCTTTTGGCAAACTTTGTGGGCAATTTATTCCAGACACTTCTATCACTGGTATCATCTGCACTATCACAGAGAGATAGTGTCTGGGTGGGAGTAAACACACTACACCAAGACATTAAAACAAGTATGACCAAATCATTAGCATCAAAATGGAAATGAAGACTGAGCAAGGAGCTGCATTCTGTCATTGTTCTCAGGGGATTAGAATACCAAATGTAACCAGTTGACTTCTAGAACTGTCTATAGCTGAAAACTTTAGCTGGTGTCAGTGGCTGGAGTCTCCTTTTTAGATGGAACCTACATTACTATTTTTTAATATGGTAGTGGCTGTAAATTTTTGTAGGGATTCCAGACCAAGTTGACCTGACACTTGTGTTAATAAGAATTAAAATCTTGCTATCAATCAAGGTCAGTCAAGGTTCCTTGGGCAGCACTTTCAGAACAAAAGGCAGAGCTTTCCACTGTCCTCTCTCTTCTCAGTGTCCTCTGTCTTCTCAGTGTCCTTCTCAGTGACCTCTGTCAGTGTCAGCTGCCAGGAAGAGACACAGTTCTGCATGACCATGTGGCTTTCTCTGTTCTCTGGTATCCAACAATCACTGTGTTCAAGAAGTTCGAGGGCTTCCCAAAGCAGTAGAATTCTGTAGAAAATGTCCTGGGACCTTGGGTCCTCATTGACCTTGGAGAATCCGGGCCAAAATGTTGGCTGTCTTTTAGCTCAGTTACTTTTCTAGCTGTGATTTATTTACCTTAGTTGTTGAACATCTAGAACATCTGTAAACCAGTATTGCAATGGGAATGTTTGGTTTAATCTTATGATCTTGAGATCAACCACCTTAAAATACACAACATGACCAAGGAACTGTTATTTCTTTACCAATCACATTTGTCTTAGGAACTGAAACCATGCAGAATAATGACAGATGACAATTATAAAGCTTACCTGAGAAAATTCATGGTCTCATTTCATTATAACAATGATGATGACACCATTAAATGACATGATGAAACATTTCCTTGAATTTGTCATTCTTCAATAGAACATCACCAAAGAAAAATGTATCTTACATGACATTGTCTGGATAGCACCATGTTTGAACATCATTAATTGTCACAACACATATATTACATGCACAATACAGAGCTGGCCAACTCATTCTGGATTGGCAGGCAGGTCTTATCATAAGTAGCTGGATGACACATAAGGGAAAGCCCAATGCTTGAATCTAAAAGTTTACTACAAGAAAAAGCTTTAGCCTGGAAGTTGCCAGTTTTTTACTTGTGCTTCTTTGAAGACCTATACACTTGGAAAACAAGTGCATTTAATATGCCATAAATAAAGCAATACTGAATGTCCCAGACCAAGTTGGAATTGTCTAAGGAGACAGCTGTGTCTTGCTTCTTGTCTCTGAGCAGTCCAGGTGTCCCTGTTAGTTATACAGAAAGATGCATATCCAGTATCAATTTTTAAAGTGAAGGACAAAGCTTTGGTCTGAAAGCAGCAGTTAGATCAGAGAGGAGAGTGGGACCTGGGCAGGGTGCTAGGCTGTTCCATGGTTAAATGTGACAGGCTGCCAACTGACTCTCCAAGTAAGCTTGAATGGCCATGCAATTGAATAGGTGAAGGAATTAGAAAGAAGAGTAAGTTCACACTGTAATTCTGCTCTGAAATTTAGCAATGTTTATAAAATGTCTTAAGCATGTCTACTAAATAAAAATACCCACTCAAATAGGAGGCCAAATAAATAAAAATTTATCAATTTTTGTTTTCCTAGGTCTCAAATTGTATGCCCCTTTTCTACCTGTTCCCTGAGACTTTTATTTTAAATATTAGAAATGAATTTGTTTCTTTAGACTCAAATGGGAATTTAGAGACATTAAAAGTGAGACTTTAGTAAGTTTGGTTATTCTGAAAACCTAAACAGCTTTCCATGAAAATCTCAAAAAAAGAAAAAAAAAACAAGAGAGAGAGAGCGAGAGGGGTCTGAGAGAGAGAGAGGGAGAGAGAGAGAGAGAGAGAGAGAGAGAGAGAGAGAGAGAGAGAGAGGAAAATATTGAGGAAGTTAACAAGATTACAAAGACTTTGGAAATCAAACATGCAAAATTCAGGCTATTAGCTAAATAAAACATGAGAGGTTTAGGTCAAATATCCCCTTTTAAACCAATCTAGGGATGAAAGAAGTTTTAGAAGGCAACCTAAACTGGTACCTGGCAGAATTTGAGAATTTCAGGAGCCCAGAGAGTGCCCAAGAGGTACAAGCAGCTGGGAGTTGTTTCTCAAGAGCAGGGCTGAACCAAGACTGGTAATAATAGCATGCAGTGGTGATGACCAGACCTTGTGGACACAAGATGATGCATCTACAACAGATGAGAAGACATAGCAGAGGGAAAGGAATGCAGGTGGCCTCTGCTTAGACCAGAATGGTGGTGATCAGATTCCTTCAGCCAGACCACAAAATTTAAACTGTATGTGTTCTGGCCTGTGACTTAAGGGATTTCCTGGGGTTCATTATTTTTATTTTATTTTCTGCTCTTCTTAGAATAGTGAAAGTAGGATTGACCATGGGGTGCTTCACAAGCTCAAGGGTTACAGGGAGTCTTCTTCTAGACCCAGTTGTGCTATCTGTGCTACTTTGTGATAGTTCCTGTGTGCATTCAGAACTCTCTTGACTTAACATACTAGGCATGCAGAGTCGTTTTTTGAGTCTTAGTAACATAGCCAATCCAGAGAATATAAGGATGAGAGTTTTGGAACACTGGGAGATTGTATATTTAAGAAGCTGAATTCTAACTCACCATAAAGGGTGAAGCTTCACTGGTCAGTGACCACTGCTTGGCTGCTGGAGGCCAGGCTGCTGAACACAGGGACCTCTGGCTGCAGAGGACAAGAGCAGGTACACGGAGTCAAGATGACACCACAGCTGAGACAGCCAAGGATGTGGGCCACTGATGCCCCCTCTTCCAGAGCAACACATCTGCCAATGCCAGAAATAACACACTTCTCTTACTTGGCAGAATTGACTGTTTAGAGAAGTCCCTGAATTGACTTCCAAGGTCTCGCTGAGTTCCCAGGCTTGCCTCAGTTTGCCCTTTATATTCGTTTGAAAGCCAAATAAATGCAGGCTGCCCAGAGAATTTCCTCTTGTCAATCCCCAAAGAATCTCAAATTCTTTTAGAGGGTTGAGACTCCTGGAGCCCGAAATTCATACCATCGGTCTCATTTATTTAAGCTTTCGCTTTCCAGTTGTTTGGGAGATCACAGACCAGATTATTCCAACTTGCTTGACCTGTAACTAGGTACTTGAAAATGAAGTGGCACAAACCAGCCTGAATCTCCCCTTTAATTCCATCAAGTGTTTTCTGTGCTTGCTTCCTCATGTGCCTGTGGACCTTCCCACTTTCCCAGTGTGGACCACAGCTGCTTGCAGTTGGGAGCCACCTCATGTGTGGGTCACTGCCCGCATGTGGACTCTAACATTCTAACAGCTCTGTTTATTTTCTACAGCTCCTTTAACTTTCCTAGGAGTTTCACTCTACTTGTTTTCCATTTAATTTTCCTCCAGACTGGAATTTAAAACCTAAGAGTTAGGAAGGGACATCAGTAAGGACTACCAAAATTTGTGAGTTCATTGGTTGTATAGCAGTGACTCTAATAATCAGACAGGAACTTTAATAATTGATTGATCTCCTGTGACTCTGAAATTATTTTTCAGTGCTTTTTCATAATCAGTTTTTTAATTTCATTTCTAATAAGCAATATTAAAAATCTAATTAATCTGTAATGGTCTGATCAAAGACTCTTTACCACTTAGGAGCTGAGACCATATGTGACCTCTCTGGAGGCTGCAGTGATATGGGCTTTGCCAGGAATGGCCACACTTATAAATAACTCAGAAGCAGAATTACTGATATGCTCCCTGATGATAGTGACTCGCCCTCAAAAGTGATGCCTTGATTTTACTGGCTAAAGAAAAAGACAGGATCTTAAGTGTTGTGAAGACTCCCTGGATTTTGTAAAAGTAAGATTTATGATGTGAAGATTCATGTGTTATCTTATCATTCACGTATGTTGATGCTTTAATTTTCAAGCCTTTTTGCAAAATCAAAGTAATTAGGTGTTACTATAATTAATATATTGTAGAATAAATAAGACCTTGTCTTACTGCAAGATTATTAACATAGTTACTTCTGTATCCTTTAACAAATGTGTTCTCAGTATATACTCAATATTTCTGAGTCTTCATTAATTTTAATTGACTAGTATTAGTTTTTTTAAAGGTATCTAAAGATGTGTGATACAAAAATTGTGGAAAAACAAAATGATAGATATGATTGTGTGTAGCAGGCTGATAGTTTTGCAAACATCAAAGCATTAAGTTCTGAACCAAAGGATGCTAAGGGAGTTTTAATTGAAATTAAGGAGAAGAGCTCCTGGATTTCCAGGAAGTGTGCTCACTGGGTTGCAACCGAGGCCATTCAAGCTGGAGTTAGTTATAGGTAAGCAGGGCATAGGAACTGTTAACTGGTTTAGTGGATATCAATCTCTAGTAACTCAGAATAACAACACAACACAACACAAAACAAAACAAAACAAAACAAAACAAAACAAAATGAGCAGTAAGTGTTAGGCTGTCTAACTCAGATCATTTGCATAGTGATTACAGTAAACTGGGATCTGAGAAAGTAACTTGCTGTTATAAATTACAATTTTCTAGGAGCTCAGGAACTTAGTAAAGAATGACTGCCACTCTCTTTAGCAGGAAGCGATTGCCTGGGATGTTATCTGAAGAATAGAAGGGAAGGGAAGGGAAGGGAAGAGAAGCAAAGGGAAGGGGAGGGAAGGGAAGCAAAGGGAAGGGAAGGAAAGAGAAATCAAGGCAAGACAATCTGAGGCAAGGCATGGGATGAGAATGGAAGCCAGGGAAAATAAGATCAAAAGGGAAGGTCATTGTTCCTCTGAAGTCCTAGATCAATCTTATATGTCTTTATCTGTCAATCTGAACAACCCCCTTGAAGGTAACGTTATGCAATGTCACAACTACTGTATAATTCCAACCATCTCATTTCATAAACCTATAATGTTACAGTATCGGATATGTTGTTGCTGTTTGTTGATCCCTTTAGTTTTTTATTTCTCTTCTTTATGATCCTTCTTTTATTCTTTATTGGTTTCATTCTGAACTATCTGGCTTGATTATATTACACCTGATGATATGGGCAGTTATTTTAATGATAATAAGAGGTATTCTAAGGGGAAAGGAGGAAGGAAGGAAAGGAAAAAGAAAAACACTTAAATTTATAAATAGGTATACATAGGACAGTTAAAATGACTATATTACTAAATGCATTAGCGATTGAAAAAAAAGTTAATACTCATGGTTTGATAAATTTTGCATGTCTGTATCCGTCAATCTGAACAACCCCTGTGAAGGTAACGATACGCAATATTGTAACTACTCCCAAATTTCAAACATCTCATTACGTAAACCTACAATATTATCGTATCAGATTTGTTGTTGTCATATGTCTGTCTTTTTTGTTTTTTGTTTCTGTCTTCTGTGTCCATTTTTTCTTAAATAAAATTTAAAAAAAGAAATTTTCATCAGTGTGCCTCAGTACCTGACTCTCCCTGGGCTCTTTGCCTAACTAGCCAACTCACCCTTAAGCTAACTTATTAAACTATTTTTTACATAGTGAGGGAAAAATGTCTTAGAAAATGAGCCACTGCAGTCAACATGACTAGAACATTTGTCAGCTGTATTTTACACGACAACACAGAAGTCTGAATGCAGGAAGAGATTTACCATGAAACTTCATGAAAATAAAATGGTATATTTGAAGATATTCTTGGAGAAATATGCAACTAAATTTGGAAACATACTGCGCAGTTATATCCTCCTAAGGAATCTCAGAGCAGCACACTAACTCTGGAAACTCTGGAGCAGCAGACAAGTTAAGCAGAGTCAGAAACCACTGGAGTCCCCTGGAGAATGAGGAGAGCAAGTAAAAGCTTTGAAATGTTCAACACCATCTGCCACTTCACCAGGTCTCTGAAACTCACCAAACATGAGACCACATGGCCCAGAGATAAATGGAAAACATCACGGGATGTTTCCAGCCAGAGTTTGAAGGCATTTTGGAGAAATGGTTTAAATGTGACTCAACAAGTGAGAGATTCTAGAGTCTTGTACTCACTTACAATTTTTAAATCAGTAGAATTTTGAGGCTATGTATGCTGAAACTAATATATTTCACCAAAGTTCAGAAATAAATATACACTATGTGCCTTTTTATAACTTAATTTAAGAATGTAAGTAGTGAGTCAGAGAAACCTGTGTTAAGGTCTCATGGACAAATTTTAAGCAAGTAGCAAAGCAATCTTTGGACTTAGAAGCACAAAAGAAAATCAAATCACCTACTCAGGTTAAGATCTAATTCAAACAACATAACCAAGCTTAGAGATGGGAAGGTAAATTCAAGAACAAAGTATAAAATGTTGAATGGAATAGAAAGAGAGGACTCTTAACTGTTGGAAGAAGACTCTTATGCAGTGTATACTACATTAGATTGTTACAGCCTGTCCTATCTCCAGGCATACAGATATACAAGATATCCTCTTCTTTTTTGAACTTGTATCTTTGGAATTAATCCTAAGCCTGAATGAATTTTGTCTACCTTTTGGTGTACAAAAGTTTTTCTCTTCTTATGTTTTCTGAATAAACACTCTTTTTGTCCTTTGATGTTTGGAGACAAAATAACTCAGTTTTACATAAAATTAGTAACATAATCTGTTTCATGCATATTTATAAAAATGCTTGTTTTGCCCATTTATTTTCTCCTGAGTTCCAAGTTAAAAACTATACTCTTATGTTAGTGGATGTATAGAATTTGGTCCAGAGCAAGATCTTATCACTTTAGTTTGTGACCCCCAGAGAGACTGCCCTATATGAGCACAATGAACAACTGCACTATGATCAGAGAATTCCTTCTGATGGACATCTCAAGTTCTAGAGAGCTCCAAATATTGCAAGGTCTGCTTTTCTTAGTGATTTATCTAGGATCCTTAGTTGGAAACCTTGTGACCATTGCAGTAATAATAACAAACCAGTGTCTTCACTCTCCAATGTACTTTTTTATAAATAATTTGTCCTCATAGACCTCTGCAGCATCTCAGTTATTGTTCCTAAATCAATTATTAATTCCTTAACAGGTAACAAATCCATTTCACTTAAAGACTGTACTGCTCAAGTTTTCCTGTATATTTTCTTTGCATTTGCAGAGTTTGCTCTCCAGGTGGTCATGTCCTATGACCGCTATGTGGCCATTTGTCACCCTCTGTGTTATGGGCTCATCTTCACCCTGAGTCTGTGCACACAGGGAGTGGGGCTCCTGGGCCAGTGGCCTGGTCTACTCTGCTATCCACACAGTGACCATGTTCAGGCTTCCCTTCTCAAAGACCAATGTGATCCATCAATATTTTTGTGATGTATCTCGAATTCTGAGGGTATCATCTTCAGATGTTCAGTTTGCTGAATCTGTGGTCCCTATGTTAAGTGTTTGTGTCATCTTCGTATGTTTTTTTTTGTTTATGACATATATTAATGTATTTTCGACAGTTTTTAAGATTCCTTTGGCAGAAGCCCGTTAGAAAAGCCATATCGACCTGTATCCCTCAATTGGCCATTCTTCTTTTATTTTTAATTTCTGGGTTGGCTGCTGCCCTAGATTCCATTGTAAATAAAGGCTCTCTGAAAAATCTTCTAACAGCCATGTTCCATACAATGGTGCCTCCATTCATACACCCCATCATTTACAGTCTTCGGAACAGAGAGATCAATTCTGCTTTAGGAGACATGTTTAATGACATTTTCAATTGTGAGTAGGGAATTTCTTGATAAATGATGCCTGACATGAAGATAATTTGATAGAATTTTAAAGCATACTGATGCAAGTTTTACATTCAAAATGATCCAAGTATAGTTCATATATTTTTTGTGTACCAACTTAGTGTTAACTGACAATTTTACCGTTTTACTTACTTAAAAATATAGTAGTGTAATTTGTACTTAGAGTACTGCGAGACTGGCCACTATTCCCAAAACGTTTAAAAATTTTTTGAATGCTGTGAGTTAAATAAAGAAAGGTATCATATGAAGATGCTATCTTATATATTAACACCATCCCATGCGATTGTATAATTGAGAGGATTTAGGATTTTGGTTGCTACTGAACTGGAAGGGTAGTTTAAAATGGAGATGACTACTGTTTAAATCACTCACTTTTTATCCACACCCATCCCAAGACTGGGCAAAGTAACAAGATGATCTAGCTGAGAGGTTCCTAAGGATATGAGAGTACATTGGGAATGTAACACTGAGACTCTTGCATATCTCTAAAAACATCTTCACCACAGTCTCTTGACCCTTGAAGATGCTCACTCAGTGAAACAGTGGGCAATGAAATAACTGGTTTCCTGGAACGTGGCTCGATTCTCTGGTTTTCCCTAAGTACTGGAAGCAAGAACAGATGCCAGGCTGACACACCAACGTTTCAACATGGCAGAGAAAATCAAATCTGTAGACATGGAGTGGAATGAGAAGCCTCAATACTGCTATTGAATTACCCAGATATTACCACATTTCTGACACAGTGTGATCCTGTTTTTCCCATTGCTATGGTTGGGACCTTAGAAGAACCCTGTAGTCGCGTGTGCTAAGGGTTTGATGGCTGCTGTTCTGCAATACTGTTGTTCCTAATTGTGACACGTGTTACAATTTTTAATACATTTAAAAAAATTCCTGTTAATGATTCTTAATGTTTTAATAAATGTTGTTTTCTTGAAATGAGATATTTAAAGAGAAAGAATAAAATCTTTGGAGAATTATTTTCTCATGATTGTTATTTGATGATTTTATCTCCAATGTCATTTTTATCTCCTGTTTAAAGCAATCATTGACTTCTTATTTATTTATTTTTAATCTATTTGTGTTATAAATCTATTTTATTGGAAATTCTCCTTTCAAATATCATAAAGGTATCTTACTGTTTTTGAATTATGCATACTTACCCAGGCATATTTACAGTATATTATAATATGTAAATATATAATACAATATATATAAATTTACTCAAGGACATTAGCTCTTTTAGTTTGCAATTTATTTTCATCACGGGAAAATATGGACACAAATTCAGAATTCATCCCGTTGAACATACTTACCTCAAATATTAATATGTTCCACCCCCATTCTCTACATTCATGTATATATGGGATAATTATAAAAACACTTATTTTCAAATATTTATCTCTATCCAAAATATCTTCCAAAAATTAATTTGTTAGCCTCTGAATTGTTGAAACTTCTCTCACTACCCTGCTGTCGGCATGCCACAAAAGCCTGAAAAGTCTCATTAAGACCCTGGCAGATGGAGGACAGATTAAGTAATTTCTCCTCCTTTGAAGGAAGTTCCCTCCAAGCCTTTATAGTGGCTATTTTAATTTACTCACATACTTGTAATTCAAAAGGAAGTTGATTATTTGTGGCAAGAAATGCACCTTCATCAGTTAACGTGTCTTTTATAATGGCTATGTTGTGAGATGCATTGTGAAAGGCCTGTTTAAGAGGCAATTCCAAAATATGTTCCTTCCACAATAAATAATCCCTTGGACTTAAAAAAGCTTTAGCTATTCCCTTCTAATCATTTGGGGTCATAACTTGTTGTCCTATAAGTTCTATTAAACTTAACGTAAAAGGGGCTGTGGTACGATAGGGAGTGGTAGATTGTTTTAACTCTTTCAGGGTTTTAAAATGTACCACTGCATAAAGAGGTGTAACTTGTCCTCGTTTATGAGGGGTTTGTAGTTCAGTAGCAGAGTAGGCATGTTGAAATTCCTCCATGAACTCCCCAAACTCATCTGGCTTCTTTTAACACCAGTTGCAAGGGATAAAGTAAGGATGTCTCTACTCCCTGGGAAGTTTCAACCAATGACTCAACAAGGTTTCTCTAAGCTAAAGAGGTGGAAGCTGCCACTTGTGGCTTAATGTTACCAATTTACCTTGGGCGGCTGTAAAACTGAAGCTGCAGAGACCGCACGGCGCCAGCTTACATCAAGGGAGAACTAATTCGCCTTCCGGGTTGGGGGCTCCGCCATCCGGGAGGAGAACCAGAATGGGTCCAACTGGGCCCCAACTCGCTGGGACCGCGCGGCACCAGCGCACAGGCTCGGAATCAAGGACATCATCCATCCCCCCCCGTACCCCCCCCATAAGCAAGCTGCTGGCTCTGAGACCTGGCTAAATTGATGGCAACTAAGGTACATAAAGCAACTAAACGCTAGTGTTTTTTCATAGATTTTGCAGGCCTCTGATCGGCACCCTGAATATCTCTTTGCATGATGACAGTAGGCAATGTTGCAGATACGGGGGACTCTCTTCTGTCTTGTCTTCGAGGACCAATGTGGTTCTCACCATTTTGCTTTACTCTGATTGTTATTATTTTTCTCTTTTTATCCTTTATTTTATATTCTGTTTTTATTGATTTTGTATTATTTTGTTTTTGGTTCAATTCTACTACACCTGTTGGAATGGTCAGCTAAACTGAAAATAGCAAGGTATGCTATTGTAACCATTGTACTCACATTATCGGTCTTCGAAGTTCTGTACCAGTCCTACTGCTTTGTTTTGATTGACTTTATTCTGTTAAGTTCTGTTGTATTTTACTATCTTTAAAATAAAAAAAAAACTGAAGCTGCAGTGCAGCACTCCACTAGTGGGGAAAGGTCCTGTCTACTCCCCACAATTTCTTCCCTATCTTATTGAGCAAAGCTAGAGGGTTCAAGCTCTAGTGGTTGGGTCATTGCCTTATTATTCCTTTTCTGGTCAGGACTTGGTTTTAAAATGGTTCTTTGAGTGGAATCCTCTGTGGTTGTCTCAACAGGTGCATGACCATTGAGATACTCCCTGATCAAAGTCTATGAAGGGAAAATAAGTACAATAATCCATAAAAAAACAAGGATTTATATATGCATTTGTTCTTGAGAACCTACTTGCCTCATGCTTAACGTCTAATAAAACCAATACACCTCTCAGTCATTGGATTTTCTGAAACCTATTTCTCTTTGGCCTCTCTTAAACCTATTTTCCTCTTTGGCTTCTCAAAGCCTGTTTCTCTCTTTGGCTTTTGTGACCTGTTTCTCTCTGCATGCATGCACAGCTAGAGATCTCTTACCTGCTATCCAATGCATTTTCTTATTCCCTGGTTCCCTGTTCAGGTGCCAAGTGCTGTGTCCCATGTAGCTCTCCATGTTCCCAGGAGGAGGACCATGAGAGGTTGGAGAAAAATGAACAAGAGTCAGAATATAGAAAACTGATGCCATATGGAACCCATAGTGCTCTCTCTCTCTCTCCCTCTCTCTCCATCCTTCTTTTCCCATTCTCTCTCTCTCTCTCTCTCTCTCTCTCTCTCTCTCTCTCTCTCTCTCTCTGTCTCTGTCTCTGTCTCTCTCTCTCTCTCTCTCTCTCTCTCTCCCTGTACTGGGGATTGAACTCAGGACCTCATGCTTGCCAGGCAGGTGCTTATGCCACTGAGCTAATTCACCAACCCACCATCCTGTCCTTTTGTCCCTGCTCCCTCACCATTCTTCCAACCCCAAGTCCATTTGAATTATGAAATGCTCAGAGTTCTGCTGAATGCACAGTTTAGGGTGCAGTCTGCTCAGCATAGCACTGTTTGATATTTTCTGAAGCTTTCCACTGGCACAAAAAAGGAGAATCCTTAATTTTCAGCAGGTCCTCCCTCCTCTGACACAGACTCTGATCCTGTGCTGCATTCAGTTTGTTCCCCACAACTCACCATGTAGTGTAATGAAAGATAAGATAGCTGCAAGATACGATGTGAAGTGCATGATGCTGTGTCCCAGTTCTTTTTCTGTGAAACTGTATTTCTTGACCTCTATAAATATATGTATCAAGTGTTTTCCATCTTGTTCCTTCCTTAGCCTTCAACTTTTAAACTATCATCATTTCCTGTTCATATTGCTAATATTTTGCAAAAGGTTTCCCCAGAACATTTTCAAGAAAATCATGTATTACAAACTTGTATATATTTTGCCAAAGCATTTGAAGTGAATCTCTCCCTCAGAAAGTAACTAGTTGTTTCAAAGCTTTGGTGTGCACATCCACTGAAGTTGGAATAAGGAAGATGTTTTTCTTCTCATGAGGACTGCAGAGTCCTAAGTTAGCTTCCAAGGCACAGCTCTGGGAATCAGTGTGGGGAGTGTGTGCATGTGTGTGTGTGTGTGTGTGTGTGTGTGTGTGTGTGCGTGTGTGCATGTGTGCGTGTGTGTGCACCTTGTGTGTACATATGCGGAATGACTGATTCAATTCTACATATGCGAGTAATTCAATCTGTAGCTTTTTGTCTTTGAAAAGCACTTACAAAATTCATTTTCCCTTTCTTCTGGTCTTCTCTCTTTTGTAATTGTCCTCTAAATTTATTAAAAAATCAAAATGTAGGTAGGGAAAAACTTTTACTCATTACAATTTGCCATTTCTTCATCTTGTTTTCTGTTGTTAATTCCTTATTTTAATAGCAAATGTGACATTAGAGTATTAATATAAGGTTTACATTCTTTCAGTCATCAGGATATTGATTGTGTCTAAAGTCCATGGAATAAATTTTCATGTTATTTTTTAAATATACTAAGTTATTGGATTTTTATAAGACTTATATTAATTAGTGAAACTTGGATGTTTTCCACTGGTACAGTAGTTTAAGGTTGATGACTTTAAACCATTTTTTTCTGTATGATGAAAATGGAAAGCATCGCTTTTACTGAAAATCTATAAATGTTTTCTGCTCCAAACCAGTTCCTGATACTCAACTGTAGGGGAATTCCTATTTAAAATAGCAATAACCTTATTTGTGAAAGCAGTAAGGTTGGCATTCAGATGCTAGTTTAAATGTTCTTCTTGTTTTGTTTTTTTTATTGATAGAAGCTATGTCTCAGTTGTGATAGGGAAACAGCTCTGTTCAGACCTCACCTCTCCGTCCCAGCTCCACCTCTTGGGATCACACTTTAGTGAGAGAGAGGAGAGCAGAGCAGGTCAGAAGTTGAGCAATCAGCACAGGAAGACCGGGAAACCCTTCTCTGCAGGACAGATGGAAAGGCTGAGTCTGTTTTCCAGGTTGGGATACAGGGCCCTTAGGAGTCTGACTGAACCATGCTGGACATCAGGCCAAGCAGACTCTGCTCTCCTGTGATTGTACAAAGTGGAAAGACTCTGAGGAACCAAGGGATTAAGGTGCTAATTCTATTTTTTTTTATTTAAGAGAAAATAGATACAGAAGCTAGAAATAAAAGTCAAAAAAGACAGACAAACAACAACAACAGATCTGATATGATAACATTGTAGGTTTACACACTGAGGTGGTTGAAGTTTGACAGCAGTTACAATATTGCATATCATTACCTTCCTAGGGGTTGGGGATATTGACAGATATAGACATGTAAGATTCATCAATTCAGGTATATTAACTTTTCTTTTTCAATAGCTATTGTATTTAGCAATACGGTTTTTTTTAACTGTCTTATTTATGAATATTTATAAATTTATGTCTTTTTCTTTTTCTCTTCCTTCCTTCTTT
>RJWM01027690.1:0-26598 GCA_004363535.1 Dasyprocta punctata | reverse complement strand
ACAAAAGAAATAACTTGAAGTGAAGTGATATTAGCCAGTCAGTTGTTTTCCTGTTGTTCTGTTTCCATGGCCTTATTTTAAAAGAAAATTCATCCGTGCGTATGCACAGGGAAGGGAGGGAGCCTCATAGCATCTGCAGGACAGCAACTTGGAAATGACTTCCTGGCTTTTGCTTTTCTTCTTTGTTTGTTTCTGCTTTATTCAGCCTTTCACTAAAACCAAAGTTTTTCTCTTATGGATGGATAGATTTTTTGTATGGATTTTTTTCTGCGGATGGAAACTGGGACATTTATAAGGAGCCATTCCCATTGCTTTAAAATTTTTTGCTTTTGACATAGAGCCTTGCTAGGTCGTTAAATTGCTTGGGCTGGACTCAAACTTGTGATCTCCTGCCTCAGCCTTCCAGAGCACTGGGATTACAGGAGTGCGCCTGACTTGTTTTTATTTTTATTTTTTCCATCTAGAGAAGGGGCAGGATATTTACTAGCTAGGTAAAAGTCAATGCAGAGCTAAACAACAGCCGGCATAGGTCTTGTAACTGCAGATCCTACCACGAGGTGGAGCTAGACCCTACTGGCAAGGCACTTCCAAGCAGGGACTCTAGGTTATAATTCGCTGGAGATAGTTCTAAGTAGGAGGGGTTAAAAAAAGGCTTCACCCGCAGAGATTTAGCTCAGTGGCATAAGTGCCTGCCTGGCAGGCGAAAGGTTGTGAGTTCGATCCCCGGTTCAAAAAAAAAGCTTCACCTATCTGGGAAAAATTCAAAAGCCAAGGAATGTGCTCTGTTTACAAGGCTGGGGGGAAGCAAGCACGTTCATATATTGTTTGAAGGAGTAAAAAATGGTACAACTCTGATGGAGAGCAGTTTGGCAGCATCTTAACAATACTACACATACATTCAACAGTTGACCTGGCAACCTATGTCTAGAATTTACCCTGAAGTTATACCTCTAAGAATAGGAAAATACGTATACACAAAGTTAGATTGTTACAGCATTATTTATAATTGTAATATATTAGGAACAATCTAAAAACGCTCAAACATAGGAAACCAGTTTAATAAACTATGGTATAGTCCTACAATGAAATACTATGTAATTGTAAAAAATAGTACAGAGCAGCTCTACAAGCTAATCTGAGATACTTTCCAGGATGTATTGGTAAGTGAGGAAAGACAAGGCTATCTTTTTGGAAGAAAGGAAGGTGTGGTGGTGCACACATGTAATCCCAGCATCTTGGGAAGACGAGGCAGGAAGATTGTAAGTTTGAGTCATACCTGGGCAATTTAGTGACTAAGCAAAACCCTGTCTCAAAAATAAAAAATATAAAAAAAGAGGCTGGGGATGTATCTTAATGTGAAAGCCCTGGGTCCAATCCCTCCTACTAGGGTGTGTGGGCGTGGGGTGGACGGGAAGAAAAGATAAAAGGGGGGAAACAGGAAAGCACTCTGTATTTGTGCAGAAACAAACACAGGAAGGAGAATTACAAAACTGATAAAACTGACCATGTATAGGAAGTAAGCAAGAGCATAGTGAGAAAAATACATGATGGATTCTCGATTTTCTATACCATTTTGTTTAGATTGTTTTTCCTGTAATAGGGATTGAACTAGGCAAGCACTCTATCATGGAGTGCTTGCCTAACATTTTGTCTAGTTTTAACTGTTTTTTTTTTTTTTTTGGGACAGTGTCTTGCTACATAGTTCAGGCTAACCTTGAACTACCTGTGTATCCCAGGCTGACCTAAAACTCACAGCGATCCTCCTGCCTCCACCTCCTGAGTGCTGGGATTACTTATGAGCATGTGCTGCCGTGCCTGGCTCTTTCCAGGTTTTTGGTGTCTTGAACAAAAAACTGGACAAAACACGTGAGGTTTTTCATTTATTAAAGGTAGGAAAAGAAGTGTATGCTGCAGAGAGAAAGACAGAGAGAGAGAGACAGAGAGAGAGATAGCCTGAGAAAGCTCACAGTGGCCATGAGGTTAACAGCAGACATCTTTGGTATCACCCATTCTTCAGGCTGATGTCAGGTCTAGGCTGTCCTATCAAAAACCTGCTTGGCTGCATGCCAGCAGACTTGAGGATAGTACTTTCTGATTGGTTCCAGGCGCAGGGCCTAAGAACTCTCTTCTGTGCATGTGTCCTGGAGCTTTGGTTGACAGGTCATGCATGCCCTCTTGCCCAGGCGGTTGGCCACACCCTAATCTCCTACTTTAAGACCATTTCTTATATCTTGGGGCCCAGGTGTGTGTCTGACAACCAACATTTCAAGATGCCAACCCGGGAACTTCCCTAAGGACATAAGCATACTCTTGACTTGGTTGTCGTCAACCAGGGCTGCTGTTGCCAAAGGCCCAAATGTCAGGCTCTTCCCATCTACCTTGGAAAAACCATCCCCTCCAGGCTCTGAGCTTGGTCCCCTCCAACTGCCCTACTCTCTCTCAAATGTGCACTTAAATAATTTTCCTTCTGCATTTACTCAACTCTTGGCAAATTCTTTTACCACCTACATCACTGGCCTTTCGTATGTGGGCTGATGTGAAGGACCTGGCAGTCAGCACAAGGGTGGAAACTGGCTGAGTGGGCTTGAAGTTTTTACAATTTGGGGATCTCTTTAAGAAAAATAATACAGCCAGGCATGGTAGCACACATCTGTAGTCTCAGCACTTGGGAGGCTGAGGCAGGAGGATTGCTGGGAGTTGGAAGTCAGCCTGGGCTACATAGTGAGTAAGAGGCCAGCTGGAACTAGATGGTGAGGCCCTGTCAATGGGGGGAGGAGAGGGAGAGGGAGAGGAAAGAAATAGAGGGCTAGGGATTTAGCTCAGTGGTTCAAGTGCTTGCCTGGTAAGTACAGAGAGGGAGAGGGAGAGGAAAGAAATAGAGGGCTAGGGATTTAGCTCAGTGGTTCAAGTGCTTGCCTGGTAAGTACAAGATTGTGAGTTTGATCCCTGGTACCAAAAACAAACAAACAAACAAACAAACAAACCAAAATGAGGTGCAACCTCAGAAGACACCCTGAAAATTAAGCTTCTTTAATATCAAAGTGACTATCTCTGATCATTTTAAAGGATATTTTTCAGTAAAAGGTAAAATCATAAATCTTACACAGATATAAAAATGAATCTGAGGGCCAGGAGTTTGGCTCAGTGACTTAAGCGCCTGTCTGACAGGCGCGAGGTTGTAAGTTCAATCCCTGGTGCTGCAAAAAAAAAAAAAAAAAAAAAAAAAATCTACTTTACAGACTTTTATTTTACTCATACAAGAGAACCAGTGGTCTTGGTGGTGCATGCCTGTGATCACAGTGCTTGGGATGCTGAGGTGGGAGGATGGTTGAGGGTTTGAGGCCAGCCAGGGCTACACAACAAGACGTGTCTCAAAATAACAAAACAAAACACCAAGCAGATGCAATAATCAATTCAATGAAAATATAAAACAAAATACAAATTTTATGGAGAGGAAACCCTGGTGAAGTGCATTATAAATGGGGGCAAAAATTGTCTTTTGGCTGGAAGTAGGATGAGGGTGAGATTTTGTAGAGTAGTCACAGAATTTGGGTTATCAATTACTTTTGATTTAAAATAATTCAAGGAAGTAAGGCAAGAACACACTTTTAGAAACCAGATTTCACTGAGGTAGGAGAAGTGTTGTGAGTTCAAGGCTGGCTTGGGCTACAATGCCAGTGCAAGGCCGGTCTGAGCTACATAGTGCGACCCTGCCTCAAAAAACTAGGGCCAGGAGTTTGGCTCAGTGGCTTAAGTGCCTGTCTGGCAGGCACGAGGTTGTGAGTTTGATTCCCAGTACCAAAAATAACAAAAAATGAAAAACAAAACCAATGCTTTAGCCGGGCATGGTGGCACACGTCTTTAATTCCAGCACTTGGGAGGCTGAGACAGGAGGATCATTGTGAGTTCAAGACCAGCGTGGGCTACAAAGTGACTTCAAGACCAGCCTAAACTGCATAGTGAGACCCTGTCTCAAAAAATAGGGTGGGGGATTTAGCTCAGTGGCATAAGCGCCTGCTTGGCAGGTGTGAGGTTGGGAGTTTGATCCCCAGTACAAAAAAAGAAAAAGAAAGTTTCTTGTATCCTTCTTTTTCTGGAACCTCCTGGCTATGCCAAAATGTCACTAGGTAGCTCCTCCTAAAAGTGGCTCACTGATGAAATGCTCCCCGGTTCTGGGTTGCTCACCTCTTTTTCTGGAGTTGGATTCTAGGTTCTTCTCATCTTGATCAAGGAACTGAAAAAAAGAGCAAAAAGCAGTGGACTTATTTTAGAAAGTAAAAATGAAGAGTGAAGAAGAAATTGGCTCTGCAGAGTGAGTTTGGGCTGAGTAAAAGGAGAAAAATGGTGAAAGGACACCCTCAAAAATCAGGGTGGGCTGTCATGAGGAGAGCCGCAATAGCAAGCTCTTCTTGGTGTCTGGGTCCGTTTTACTGTCCAAATCTCAAGGAAACTGGAGAGAACATTTACATATGGGTCCTGAGAAGCGGTGCTGGGATCCCACTCCTCAGACTGAGGCTAGGTCTAAGCCATCCTATTGCAAACCTGCTCAAATTCTTGAAAGAAGTCCATGTACAGGGCTTTGGGAATGTTTTTTTGGATCTTTGTATTTAACAGGCTATGCCTACTTCCCCAGCCAGTTTTTCCATACCCTAATCTCCTACATCACTGCCTTAATTCAAACACTCTGAGAGGCTGAGGCAGGACAGTCACCTGGGCAGTTTAGCAAGATCCTGTTTCAAACAACAAAATGGCAGGGGATGTAGTCAGTATGAAGGTTCTGGGTTCAATTCCCAGCACTGGGGGAAAAAAAAGAGAGGTAGGAACATAGTGGACAGTGGCCTCTCAGTCTCCTCCACACAGGTCTAATCTTTGAGGGAATTTGATTTGCGTGCCTTGCTGATTCTAGGGTGTGTATTTTCCTTCTCAGTACGAAGAAAGGCTGCAAGGGTCCAGAAGTGCCTTTAAATCACTAGGAGGAGAAGGAGCAAAAGGAGGCTGCAGAATGGGGATCCAGGGCTGCTTTCCAGGACCGAGAAAATTGGGAGGGCCAGGGTGTGTGGAAGGGTGGTACTGTGCCGCCTCCAGTCACTTGGCCTGGAGTCCCAGTTTTCACCAACACCGGGTTTCTGCGACCTCAGCCTTCCCACTGTCCCACCTCCCAACTAGGGATGGAGAGAATAGTTTCTGGCCAGACCGGTTCTGAATTTCTGGGATGCGGAAGCTAGGGAGGCTGAAGTAGAAAGATACCTGGCAAGAGCTAAGGCACTTACAGGGAAGTTTGTTGAATCTACTTTGCAAAGCCAGCTGGGAAGCTCTCCGGGAGTAGGGTGCTGGTTGGTTTTCTGTGGATGAGGGGAGCAGAGTGGGGGAAAATAAAGAAGAGAAAGAGGATTATGAAAACTACTTTTGCCTAGAGCATTTTATTATTATTTTTTTGTACCGGGAATTGAACTCAGGACCTTGCAGGACTTGCCAGGCAGGCGCTTGTACTGCTGAGCTATATCCCTGACACATGAAAACTACGTTTGAGATTAAGGATTTTTTTTTTTCACTGTTGGGGAGGTAGTACTCAAGAGGGACTTCCTCCTGTCTTGTGCCTCATCAGTTTTTGTTTTTGTTGAGACAGGGTCTTGCTGTATAGTTCAGGCTGGCCTTGAGTTCATTATGATGCCCAGTTTGCCTCGAACTTTCAGTGATCCTCCCGTCTCAGCCTCCAGAGTGCTGGGATTACAGGTGTGCACCACCATGCCTGGCCAGTAATAATAGCCACCAAACATCAAGGGCTGACAACGAGCCTGACTCTGTACTAGGTTTGATGCGTATCACCCATCACTTTCATGAGGCCGATCTTTTCTTTCTTTCTTTCTTTCGGGTCTTGTTACACAGTTCAGCCTGGTCTTAAACTCAGTATATAGCCCAGGTTGTCCTCAAACTTGCAGCTGTCTTCCTTCCTTTGCCTCATTAGTGCTGGGGTTACAGACATGCGCACCCTTCACATGCCTGGTTTGACTTATTTTCGGGCCCTAATCCAATATGATTCATATCCCTTACGAAAAGTCAGATTAGGTCACAAATATAGAGCAAGGATCAACTATATGAGGGCACAGTAAGCAGGTGAACTAATTGGGAGTCTGAGGCAAGAGAATTGCAAGTTTGAGCCTAGCCTGGGCAACTTATGAGACCCTGCTCAAAATAAAAAATAAAGAGGGCTAGAGATGCAGCTCAGGAGTAGGGTGCCTCTGGATCCCATTCCCAAAGGTGCCCATTTACCAGCCAGGGAGAGAGGACTGAGAAGCCAAACCCGGTGATACCTTGATCCAGGGCTTGTAGGTTCCAGCACTGTGAGAAAATAAATTTCTGTTCAAGCCGTTCAGCCTGTCATGTTTTGTTATGGCAGCTCTGGCCAACTGATGCAACTATATTTATGGATGAGCTTCTTTTAACTTGTACAGAAAAAATAATCTAGGCGTTACTCCAAGTTCCCATTCCTGCTTGACATTTTGACTCATAACACAATCTTACTTTTATAGGCAGCTAAGTTAGATACAAATTAATAGGCAATCTGATGGGGATGGTGTCTTATTTAATTTTCTCATTGCTGAAACCAAATACCTGACACCCAAAGTTAAGGGAGGAAAAGTTTATTTGGCTTGCAGTTTATAGAGGTTTCAGTCCATAGTCAGCTGGCTCCAATGCAGGGTGGCATGGCAGACAGGCATTGAAAAGGAGAAACAGTTCATAGTGGGCAGAAGGTAACAAAGCAACAAGGGATGGCCACAGCTCTTTCTCTCCCTTGTGTCTTATCCAGGCTACTACTTAGGGCAGGTGGCACTCACACCCTTAATCCTAGGGCCTTGAGCCTAGCATATAGCACCATGAATCAATTCAAGATGTAACTACCTTGGAAAAAGCTCCACCTACGACTGCATGAGGACTTGGGGGGACGTTTAGACACAAGATGTAACAGGTGAACCCTCAAGGGAGTCAGTGTAAAAGATGAGAACACACCAAAACTGTGGCTGGAGGTGCACTTGTTGAAGGCCAGGCCTCAGGATAAAGATGCAGTGAGCAGGCCTACCTGCTTCCCCGCAAGGGACAAATGATAACTTGAGATTATACATGATTGGTATTACTGGTCCAGTAAAGTGCAGATAGACATCAGTCACCCAGATGGGTGACGAGATCATTCAGACCCCTCCATTCCCAAAAATGCCTTTGTTCTTTCCATGTGCCTTTGCTACATAACTCATTTCCCTATTGGATCAATATTAGCTAAGCAGCTATTCTTGCAATCCTATAGGTTGATTATAGTCTGACTCACACTGTACCCACATTGTGACTTTGCTGTATCAATTACTCTTGACAAAGGCCTCAGTGGCCACCCACTTTTGGGACCCCTCTTGTCTCTCAGGAGCTATCTCTCAATAAACATTTCCTACTCTTAACCTCCTTTGTCATTTGGAATTCATTCTTCTATTTGAAGGGACACGAACTCAGCACATCTAGCATTTAGCAAGTTGGGAGTTACATTTCTCCTACATCAGTATTTTACCCAGAGCCTCTGGGCCCAATTTGGATCTCTGAGTCTTCTTTTGGAGTCAGACCCTCTTTTTTTTTTTTTTGGCGGCACTGGGGATCAAACTCACAACCTCACACCTGCCAGACAGGCGCTTAAGCTACTGAGCCAAACTCCCAGCCCTAGTTTTTTGAGGCAGGGTTGTACTATGTAGCTCAGACCAGTCTTGCGCCCAAGCCGGCCTTGAACTCACAATGCTCCTCCTACCTCAGCCTCCGGAGTGCTGGGATTAAAGGCCTGCGCCACCACGCCCAGGTTGGAGTCAGACCCTCTTGAGACTCACATTGTATGCCTACAACTGTATGGCTTTATTTCCTATCAAAGTCTCCCATGGTTCCTGTTCCCACCAGGTTGGTCTTCTGTACTGGAGGGCAATGTGGCCATTCCCTTTAAAAATAATTCATATGCTGGATGCCCCAGAGTGCTTGTTTTTCTTTAGGCCAAAAAGAAAGAAAGCAGGAAATTACAAGCAGCATTTAAATTGGGAATCCATTTTACATTTATTAATTTATAGGAAAGAAAAAATAAAACCAGCTGGGTGTGTGGTGGTACATGCCTGTAATCCCAGCACTTGGGAGGCTGAGTCAGAAGGATCACTTCAAGTTGGAGGCCAGCCTGGGTGAGTTCAAGGCCAGCCTGAGCTACATAGTGAGACCCTATCTCCAAACCAAAATAAAGTAATTAAAAACCATTGTATCGGAAAGGCAGGATGTGTATGGGAAGTAGGTAGACTGATGGACTGTTGGTAGTCACAACTTTTTTTTTGGAGCACATGACAGCAGCACATTTCAATGGCCATAAAACTGTTGACACCCTAATGTTCAGTGCTCCCTTTCATGGGAATGAGTCCTGAGGAAATAATTAAGCAGAGCAAACATTCACATACATACCTACGTGAAAGATGCTCATTGTAGTGTGGTTTATAAGAGTAAAAAATTGGAAAGAAACCAAACTCCCAACAATAAGAGAATTGTTAAGTTAGAGCACATAGGTCAAGGAAGTCTAACACAGCTATTAAAAATGACAGTAATGAAGGGCTTGTAGAAACACGAAATATGTTTATGATTTTCTGGGCATATACCTATTAAGAAAAAGCAGAATATATGCCAGCATCCATCTTATGATTATACCTTTGTGAAAAATTGTGTATCTTATATAAAATTTTATATCTTCTACATGTAAAAAAATATGTCTATGTGAAAAATGTCACACAGACAAAAGTGGATGGAAGATAAGAAATAAAAACGATTTCCTCAGGTAATAAGTTTATACACTTTTCAAAAAGAAAATGTATTTATATATTTATTTTTTTCTGCGGCACCAGGGATTGAACTCACCTCATGCCTGCCAGACAGGCACTTAAGCCACTGAACCAAAGCCCCGGCCTAAGAAAATGTATTTAAAGTGTATATTATAACTTGAGAGTAAAGATATGGCCTGAGTAGGAAGGACTAGTGCAGTTAGAAACAAAGCAGCTGAAAGAGTCACTCCTTTCTTTCCATTTAACTCTGTGAACAGTGTCATATAGTTATTCCTGCTTCCATTGTCCTAAAAAAGACAAAACATAACAGCGAAAGCCCCGAAAGCTCACCACGAGGGATTCAGTGGGAGGCAACAGAGAAAGGAATCTGGCCTTTAACTTCTGAAAGTCTGAGATATTGGCCATTGTTTCCCCTTTTCCTGAGGCTGGTGCTGCCTTCCGGGTGATTGGCGATAAACATAGCTGCTTCCTACTGAATGGGCTCATGCTTTGCAATCCTCTCTCCCCTGGTTGTACGGAAACCACGGCTGGTGCCAGATCATATACGTTACAGATTATGCCTTTCCCGTACATGCGTGCCTATGATAGAGTTTGATCTATAAAGTAGACACAGTAAGCGCTGGACAACAATACTATAATAAAACGGAACAGTTGTAACAATATGTTGCATACAAGTTGTGTGAATGTGGTCTCTCACCTTTCACCTTTCACCTTTCGATTTGAAAGCAGCCCTTGACAGCTTCTCTTGGACACTTTTGTATTACCTCTGTTACTGCTCTTGCACTTGGGGGATACTACTAAGTAAAATAAGCATGTGGCAATAATGAAATCGGCTGAAGGCCTGGACACACCTGGACATAATTCCTTACATGACAAAATTACTAAGTTGTCTTTCAGGAAACGCCCCCAGAATCTACTCCAGGACAGTCTGGAACCAGCTTTTCAAGAAGGGACCTGTGCAGAGGAAACCTGCGTATCTGGTCAATAGCCTTTTGAAGTGATGAGCTCAAAATTCCCTGGCAAGGACAGGATACCCCTCTCCCTAAAAAGAAGCAAGGAACCTAGAAAGAGGTGTGATGATCCTTGACGCCTGCTCCCCAAAAATCAACCAACCAAACAAACAAAATGCCTAAGTTTCCCCTTGTCATCATTCAATCTATCCTCTTCTTCCTATAAATCCCTCTGCAGGCAGAGTTGAGTTTATAGGTTAATGGTGGTGAACCTAAGGCACACATGTTATTTTTTCTTTTAAAATAAAAAGATGTTAATTTTTGGTACCAGAGATGGAACTCACAACCTCACGCCTGCCAGGCAGGTGCTTACGCCACTGAGCTAAATCCCTGGCCCGTGTTGTTTTTTCTATACTAAAACCTTAGTATTCAGATTTAGTTGCAGTGCTGGTGTTACAGGCAACTGAGTTAGACAGAAATAATATAGGCAGTCAGACAGGACTGGGCCCTCGAAGGAGCCAGTGCAGAGGATGAGACACCTTGCAACTGTGGTGGAGACAGACACCTCAGCTGTGGGCCAGACCTCAAGACAAAAGATAAAACAAATGCGCCCACATCCTTCCTAAGGATAAATATCAGGAATTGATATTCTAAATAGGTCTCTATCATCCTGAGGAAGCCGAGTCACTAACCCAACCCCCTACAGGAAGAGTCACTGCTCTTTATGCATGCCGGGTTGTTTGTGACCCCGATTTAATCAGTTTTACCTGAGCATTTAATCTTATTGGTAGATCATAGTTCTGTCCCACCTTTCGAGTTCCCATGTTTTCCTCACCTTAGACCTGCCACACTTTGTGGTTTTACTCTATAAAAGTCCCTATGATATAGGGGAATGAAACTCCCAATCTACTGTATATCTGGTATGAGTTTGTGTTCTCTAAAATCGAAGAATGATTTTAGGAACAACGGAGGTTAAGAGCAGAATATATTCACTGAGAGAAAGAAAGCTTGTCTGGGAGAGACAAAAGGGGTCCCAAGGTTTGCCGAAGACTCTATCTTTTCTAGGGACTTTTATAGAGTAAAGTCATGCGGTGAGACAGGTCCAAGGTGGGGAAAAATGGGAACTCCCAAGATGGGCATAAGGTGGGACAGAACTGTGGTCAACCAATAAGATTAATTACTCAGGTAAAATTGATTAAATCAGGAACAAATGGGGAAGCGAGTCATGTATTAAGCAGGCATGCTTAACAGCAGTGACTCTTCCTGTAGGGGGTTGGGACGGTGACTCCTGACTTTCTCAGGGTGACAGAGAACTATTTAGACTATCAATATTTAGGATGTAGGTGTATTTGCTTTGCCTTTTGTCTTGAGATCTGGCACACATCAGGAGGTGTTTGTCTCCTCCTAGTGTTACAGGCAGCTGAGTTAGACAGAAATATAGGCAGTCAGACAGGGCTAGGCCCTCAAGGAACCTGGCACAGAGAACCAGATGTCTTGTGATACTCACCTCTTCCTGCGGGCCAAATATCAAAACAAAAGACAGAACAAATACACCCATATCCTAAGGATTGATATTCTAAATAGTTCTATATCATCCTGAGGAAGTCAGGAGCCAGTATCCCACCCCCTACAGGAAGAGTTATTATCATTAAGCATCCCCGCTTACTACGTGACTCTCTTCCCCATTTGTCCTTGATTTAATCAATTTTACCTGAACAATTAATCTTATTGGTTAACTATGGTTATGTCCCACCTTATGCCTGACTGCCTTGCGAGTTCCCAGTTTTCCCCATCATGATTTTATTCTATAAAAGTCCCCCAAAATGACAGAGTCTTTGGCAACCTGCTCGGCCCCCCTTCTGTCCCTCAGACAGAAGCTTTCTTTCTCTCAATAAATATATTCTACTCTTACCCTCCGTTGTTCCTAAAATTCATTCTTCGATTTTTAGAGAACACGAACTCGCACTGGACATATAGTAGGTTGGGAGTTTCATTCCCCTATATCATTTGGAGGTCTGGGATCATTTTTCCTAAATCATAGGTTGCAAGGTATCTGAACTTCTGCACTGGCTCCTTTGAGGGCTCAGCCCTGTCTGACTGTCTATATTTCTAACTAACTCAGTTGCCTGCAACACCTAGAAAAGACAGAGTCTTTGGCAACTCACTCAGGAGCCCTTCTGTCTGTCTCTCAGACAGAAGCTTTCTTCCTCTCAATAAATATATTCTATTCTTAACCTCTGTTGTTCCTAAAATTCATTCTTTGATTTTAGAGAACACAAACTCATACCAGATATCTAGTAGGTTGGGAATTTTTTTCCCCTACATCACAGGCACTTTGTGAAAAATAAGTAGGTTTGGGTTGCAGTTTGGGCATTTGTCTCTAAAAGTTTCAGCATCATTTTTATAGGGCCTGGCATCCTAGACATAGTGTAAGGAGACCAAGAATTGCCTTTGCAGAGATGTTTCCCTTCCCTAATTCTAAAGAAAAGGTGCTCTTAAATGACTACGGTGTCAACCGCTAAATAATCTTTCTTTAGATTTACAGAACCCAGAACATCTGGTGACCTTCAGATAACATGGGAGTGCCTAATACTCTACTTAGCCTTTAATCCTGTGCGTCGACTAACAAAACATGTTAATTCCTGTGATGTTGAATTTGCAGAAAAGTAAGATGTTTGCCCAAAGAATTCCAGGAACTAGCCCCGGGAGGTCAGAAGTTAATTGCAAGGTTCTATCCTGGCAGAAGAGACTGACAGAGAGAGGACAAACTGAGAAGACCCACCTGGAAGACCCCACATGGTCTTCTGGCCTATTCCCCCTGGCCCACCTCTTCTCTCCTATATAAGTCCTTTCCAGGACTTCAGTTCTCTAAGATGGTCATTCTCAGGATGCCCCTAGTCTTCTCAAGGTGAAGCACTTGAATAAACTGTATTTCCTTTCCATCTTTTGAGCCAAGAGCAGATGGGTCTTGGGTCTGGTAACAATTGTATTGGCTTCTATTTGGGTCAGGCAGGTAGCCCTTCCTAGTTTGATAATAATATCATAGTTGGCACAAAAGTTTTCTCATTCTGTAGATTTTCTTCACTCTGTTGATTGTTTCCTTTACTGTGCAAAAGCTTTTTAATTTGATGTAATCTCATTTGTTGATTCTTAGTATTCTGTCTTATGCAGCTAGGGTCCTATGCACAAACTCCTGCCTATGCTTATGTCACTGAGAGTTTTACCAATTTTTATCTTCCAGCAGGTTCAGTACTTCTGTTTTTGTTTTTTGTTTTTTTTTTGCGGCACCTGGGATTGAACTCACAACCTCGCACCTGTCAGACAGGCGCCTAAGTCACTGAGCCAAACTCCCGGCCCTGTTTTTTTTCTTTTTTTTTTTTTTTGCGGCACCGGGGATTGAACTCACAACCTGGCAGGCGCTTAAGCCACTGAGCCAAACTCCCGGCCCTGGTTTTTTGAGGCAGGGTCGCACTATGTAGCTCAGGCCGGCCTTGCGCTCGCGTTGTAGCCCAAGGTGGCCTCGAACTCACAACGCTCCGCCTACCTCAGCCTCCCGAGTGCTGGGATTAAAGGCATGTGCCACCACGCCCGGCTTCTGTTTTTATATCTAGGCCTTTGATCCATTTTTATTTTATTTTGGTATAGGCAAGAGATGTGGATCTAGGTTCATTCTTCTGCACATTGATAATAGACCCAAGAAGGTTAAATATTGCATGGAGAGGCCCGTAAAGTAAATAACAAAAATAAAAGAGAGATGGAAGGAAGCGGGGAGTGTGGTTGACCATGAGCAACTAAAATGATGGGAAGCAAAGCTGTGGGGGGTGGGGAGGGGAGGAGGGCAAACTACATGCCTGGCAGAAAGCCAGAGTGGCAGCAAATCCCCAACAGGTGGCTTTGAGTTTAAGGGTGTGGTTTGTTATGCAGATTTAGGTCAGTGCTTTCTCTTTTGATTAGTTTAGTGATTTAGTCATTCTTCTCTTCCTGCTACAGGGAGTAAGACTTTCCCCGAAAATGGAGGTTTCCTTTTTTTGGATGTGAATTTCCCTCACAAAACAGTAACTTCTATTTTGTTTTATAACAGTTTCTCCAAAAACTCGGATCAAAATATTGTGTCAAGAGACAATGACCCAGCACGTTTAGCTGAGCCAGGCTCTGGATTCCACAATTAAATTTATCATAGTTTTGTTTGGCTCTGGGGATTGAAGAACCTCTAATTGGCTTTTATTTGCAACTCATGAATCCGGGTAGCCTCAGAACAGAAGGAAAACTCCCCTCACTGGGCAGAAGCAGAGCAGGAGGCTTTGTAAGGAGTTACAAGGCAACAGCAATGGGGGTGGGGTGGGGTGGATAACCAGATTGGAAACATCATGTTACTTTTTGTTGAGATTAAAGCAGGGGATACTTCCTTATTACACTCAGGTAACTGGCTGATGCCTTCTGTGTTCAGGAAAAACTGGTCTGTTTTGAGATCTGTTTACTTCCTTAGAGTTTCAGTTTGATTATGTGACTTTTAGGATGGGTGACTCCTTTTTGGGTTGGTCCAGTCTCTTGGGGCCATATAGGAACTCAATCCATAACAACAATGTCCCATAATTTTTGTTCAATAAATCTTTATGTCCAGGAGGCATATTTTGCGGTGGCATATTCTGGTCTTGGGTCTTTTACCCCCTGGTATTGGGCCTTTGCACTGTGCTATATTCTCAGCCCTTTTTACATTTTTTATTTTTGAGACTGAGATTTGCTAAGCTGCTAAATTGCCCAGGCTGAGCTGGAACTTGTGATAACCTGATTTCAGCTTCCCAGAGTGCCACTCTGCCCCACTACATTTTTTCTTTTTCTTTTTCATTTTCTGTTCTTTTCTTTCTTTCTTTCTTTCTTTCTTTCTTTCTTTCTTTCTTTCTTTCTTTCTTTCTTCCTTTCTTTCCTTCCTTCCTTCCTTCCTTCCTTCCTTCCTTCCTTCCTTCCTTCCTTCCTTCCTTCCTTCCTTTTGGTGCCGGGATCGAACTCATAACCTTGCGCCTGCCAGGTAGGCACTTAGGCCACTGAGCTAAATCCTTGGTCCTATTTTTTGAGAAAGGATCTCACTATGCAGTTCAGGCTGGCCTTGAACTCAATTTGTAGCCCAGGCTGGTCTTGAACTCACAACAATCCTCCTGCCTCAACCACCCAAGTGCTGGGATTAAAGGCATACGCCACCACGGCCGGCTCTCTTTCTTTTTTGTGCTAAGGATTGAGCCTAAAATCTCACATACCTTCTAGGCAGGTATCCTACCAACTGAGCTACGTACCAGACCAGTACCACTTCTTAAGGGCTAAGCTATATCTACATTTTTCTCACATTCTACTGGTCAAAGGAAATCAAATATCACCAGCCTAGGTAATAGAGAGGAGAAATAGATTCATTGCTTTAAAAAAAAAAAAAAATATATATATATATATATTTGTTTGGTACCAGGGTTGGAACTCACAACCTCGTGCCTGCCAGGCAGGCACTTAGGCCACTTTGCTAAATAAATCCTCAGCCCTATCTTTTGAGACAGGGTCTCACTATGCAGTTCAGGCTGGCCTTGAACTCACTTTGTAGCCCAGGCTGGTCTTGAACTCACAGCTGTCCTCCTGCCTCAGCCTCCCAAGTGCTGGGGAAAAAAATTATTTATATTAGTGCACGTTTGTCATGAATAATGATCACATTCATTATATATAGGGGATTTAAACTCTTAAATCTTTTTTCCCATTGCCCTCCCCTTCCTTCAACCCTTGTTTCTCCTCCCTGTTTACAAAAGCTTTGTTTTCATTTTTTCCCTTCCAGTCTTTCTCTCTCTTTTTTCTTTCTCTTTTTGAGACAGAGTCTCACTATGCAATTCGGGCTGGCCTTGAGCTCACTTTATAGTCCAGGCTGGTTTTGAACTCGCAACAATCCCTCTGCCTCAGCCTCCCAAGTGCTGGGATTACAGGTGTGAGCCACCACACTTGGCTTTCATTCTCTTTTTTAAATCCTCTTTCCCTTCCACCCCTTCCCCGTCCCCCCTCCCTTGTTCCCCTTCCCATTTGACCATGTTCTTCCTACTTTCCAGTATCTAATCTCGGTATTGCTCCTTAGCCAACTTTTTGGGTTTAGAGAGGAGAAATACATTCTCTTTTTTGGAGACAGGGTCTCACTGTATGCCAGGCTATGTTTAATTAATTAATTATTTTCTTTTTTGATACCAGGAATTAAACTCAAGACCTTGTGCTTTCCAGGCAGGCGCTTGTGTCTCTGAGTTATATCCCCAGCCCTCCAAGATGGATTTGAACTCAGTGTAATCCTCTTGCTTTAGTTTCTTTTCTTTTCTTTTTTTTTTTTTTTTTTTTTTTTTTTTTTTTTTTGGCCGCACTGGGGATCGAACTCACAGCCTCACACCTGCCAGACAGGCGCTTAAGCCACTGAGCCAAACTCCCGCCCGGCCCTAGTTTTTTGAAGCAGGGTCGCACTATGTAGCTCAGGCCGGCCTTGCGCTTGCGCGTTGTAGCCCAAGCTGGCCTTGAACTCACAACGCTCCGCCTACCTCAGCCTCCCGAGTGCTGGGATTAAAGGCATGCGCCACCATGCCCGGCTTGCTTTAGTTTCTTGAGTGCTGGGATTACAGGCATGTACTACCATGCCTGGGAGTTCTTGATGGGAAGAGTGGGATGTGTGTACAAGGATGGGAAAGACTGTGGGTGATATCTTTGGAGTCTATCTACCACATCCACATTTACCCATCCTCTTGCAATTATCAGGGGCATTTGATGAATTTTCGACAATGGGCTATGACTAAAATTTACATACTTCACATCCAGACTGAAGTACAGAAAAATCTAAACAATGCTCAAGATCTGTCATGCTCCTTCTGCAGTCTGGAAAGCCTCATTGTGCACACACTTGTAATCCCAGCACCTGGGAAACTGAGGCATGAGGACTCAAATTTAAGAGTAGCTGGGTTACATAGTGAGTCTCTCTCTCTTTCTCTCTCTCTCTGTCTCTCTCTCTCTCTCTCACACACACACACAGGTGTGCATTCATGGTGAAATAACTGAGCTGCTCAGTGAAAAACAATTACCCAGAAGAATCACCCAGACCTGCAGCAGACCAGGATTTATTGCTTACTAATATGGCATTGCATTAGCAAGCGATAAATCCCTGTTGTGTTAAGCCATTGGAATTTTGTTAAGGCAGCATAATTCAATCAATCCACCCCCATTAAAACACATGGTTTATGTCCTTACTTTGCCCCTTACACCTGCGTTGATGATGCTTCTGCAGCTCTGGCTTCTGGCTCCCTCTTTAATCTATGGAACTTGCTCCTTTGCTCTGACTTCTCTGGGTAGACTTTTGCCTAACATAGCTTGGCTTTGGGACCCTACACTCCCTGGTGGCCGTTGTACCTGCCAGGTTGGACTTGGACTCTCCGAGATGTCTCAACAAGATTACTGAAGGCTGTGTGACTGGTTAGGCAAAAAGGAGCAGCCTGAGGTTTGTTTGCTGAGACAGAATCTTGGCTTGTAGTCCAAGCTGGCCTTGGACTTGTTATATAGCCTCAACTGGCTTCAAACCCTCAGTCTTGTTGCTTTAGTCTCCTTGGTGCTCGGATTACAGGCACGTACCACCATACCTAGTTTACAAGATTTTTAATCTAGAGAATGACTTAAAAAAAAAAAAAGGTGCTTAAACAATCATTTGCCAATGAGAGCAGGATATATAGCAGAGGGGTGAAATTGATGAGTGATCAGTTAGAGAAATGGTAGTGTAGTTGTTCGCACTGAAGGTAGCACTAATTAGATTTAGGTAATGCTTTAGACTGAGCTTTCACTTATACCATTCCTTATTAATCCTCTTAATCCTCTAAGATAAGCATTATTCTCTCTTTGTTGCTTGAAAGTCAAGTTTTAGGGAGGCTGCTGATTTGCAATTACTGAGAAGCAAAACAAGTACTTTGGTTTCATTCATCAGTTTACTCATGCAATCATCTGACTTAATTCATATCCCCCCTTTTTAAATAATCCTACTACCCTGGTGCTTGCAAAGCTTTGAATCATGGGACACACATAAAAGGATAATCTCTGCCCTGTGTTTCTGGGGGGAAGCTCTTTGGTATGCTGCCCCCCCCAAACAAAAAAGCTTTCTGGTGCTGGATGTTATACCTATGGGTGTTTGTCAAGATAATAACTGAATTTAGAAAATATACAGAGGGTGTTACGTTCTCAAATGTAATTTATTCATACTTCAGCTCTCTCCTTCTTTCTTTTGACAGCATCCCAGCTGCTCTCAAAATTGTAAATTGTCCTGCCTCAGCCCCCCAAGTAGCTGAGATTATAGCTGTGCATCATCACATCTGACTTCCTTTAGTTTCAGGTACTTTGACATTGGGGGCCTTGCAGAACCTGGGCAGATACCCCCTTACCTCCCTCCAGGAATAGCTGATTCCTAAAAGATAGCTAACAACTTCCCTGTGAGCAAGCAAGACTTTCACATGCAAATGGAACACTGTGGAGCTCACACGCCAAATACCTCCTCAACAGCTCCCATTCTGGGTCACTGCCCACCTGCTGGAACCACCCAATGCCAGGTTCCTGACCAGGAAGGACAGGCCTTGCCCTGAAGTCTGTGGGAATGACTCTTTTTTTTTTTTTTTTTTGCGGCACCAGGGATCGAAGTCACAACCTCGCAGGTGCTTAGGCCACTGAGCCAAACTCCCGGCCCTGGTTTTTTGAGGCAGGGTCGCACTATGTAGCTCAGGCTGGCTGTGGGAATGATTCTACCTAGCAACCCCAAACCTGTGTACCCTGCCTTGTCTGTTTCTTCCTATAGAAACTACAGTAAAGACACTACCTATGTTTTCTCCTTGCTATCTCAGCCTCCTGGCTGGCCCCAGTGCTCCCTCCCACTCCATGAGCCCCACCTACTGGACCCTCTCCCTAAACCCACTGGTGTATGGGAAACGTGAATATAACAATTTGATTTTTCCATGGCAGTTGTCTTCTGATCTATTGGTCTTTTCAATACCTAATCATAAAATCATAATAAAGACCTATGTTTTATTTTATTTTATTTTTTTGTGGCACCGGTGATCAAACTCACAACCTCTCACCTGCCAGATAGGCACTTAAGCCACTGAGCTAAACTCCCGATCCTATTTTTTTTTTGAGTCAGGGTCGCACTATGTAGTTCAGGCTGGCCTTGCTCACTCTGTATCCCAAGTCAGCCTCGAACTCACAATGCTCCTCCTACCTCAGCCTTCTGAGTGCTGGGATTAAAGGCGTGCGCCACCACGCCCAGCTTTTAAAAACCTATGTTTTAAAATGGAGGTGGGGGGACTTCTGAGAAGATGGCAAAGTGGTGAGTAGCATGGAAAATCTGCTCCAAGATTTGGTGTCCAGATTCTAGAATTCAGCAACATGAGGAAGAGAAGGAGGGAGGTGGGTCCATGGGATACAGGAAGGATCTGAAATGAGAATTGAAGCCCATGCGGAGAGTGAAGAAGGAGAATGTGGCAGATGGCACTTTCTTCCTTATTCTTGACTCACTGCATAGGAGGGGCAGCTTAAACCTGCAGATGCATGGTGACTACCAGTGGAACACAGCAGTGGATGCAGCAGACTGCAGAGGCTGGTGAGTTATTTGGGTCCAGACATACTGAGGAGAGGACGAATGGCTGGGCGTCCTCTTGGAGAGGGGCCAACTGAGTTTGGAACTCAGAGGAACTGTTGGCTCCATCTAGTGGCTCCCAGTGTCAGGGTCAGGTTCAAGTTGGCAAGAAGTCAGGGAGCTGAGTTGAACCAGCCAGGAGCCAAACTCATGTCAGCATGAGCCACATGGACCAACTGCAGGCTAAAAAGGTCTGGCTCCAGTCTCATGGCCAGAAAACAGCCTGAACTTCAAGGAGACTAAAGGTGCAGGTTCACTGGGATTATTCACTACCCTTCCAGAAAGCTACAGCTGCCTCACTGGGATTAATCTATTTAGATCTGGATTCTGTCTACCCATGTTATCTATCAGTGACAGCAGAAACACACCTTGAAGTGGACATTATTTTTCTTCTTTTCTTTTTTTTTTCTTACCTCTTTTCTTTCTTTCTTTCTTTTTTTTTGGTTTTGTTTTTTCTTGATTATTTGTTCTTGTTTTTATGAGTGTGAACATGGTTTCTAGTTTTTTTTCAATTTGTTCTGTTCTTTATTTCTTTTGTTTTTGGTTTTCTTGAGACAGAGTCTCATGTAGTGCAGGCTGGTCTTGAACTCACTATGCACCCTAGGCTGGTCTTAAACTCATTGCAGTCCTCCTGCCTCGGCCCCAAGTGCTGGGATTACGGTGTGCACCACACACCTGTTGTGTTCTGTTCTTGTTTTTATTTCTTCCTTTTTCTCTTTCCCTCCTATTTTCTCCACCAGTTTCCCAAAGTTGGGTGATCCTCCTGTGTCCTTCAAACTGGCTTCTGATCTTTTTCTCTTCTTCTATTTCTCTATTTCCCCCTAAATCCTTTTAAATTTTCTCCCCTGAGAGTAAGATCACAATACTGAAGGCATATTTACTGTATACGATTTTCTGGTTTGTTTTAAATTTTGTTGTATAATCACAAAGCTACTTCATATGATTAAAGGTGGCAAATTAATAGTTACTTCAGTTTGTCATTTTCTGGGCTGTGTTTGATGCTATTGTTATTGCTGATTGTACCACTTTAGTCAAAGTGACATAATTGTTCTAACCAGTTGTTCTTCCTAGAATACCAAGGCTGAGAATGCTGAAGGGTCATAAAAATACCATAGACCAGTGCCTAAGATCCAGGGATTGAGTCAAGTAGTCAGCAACTTCTTCTTTTTTTTTGCACCAGGAATCAAACTCATGATTTTGTGCTTGCCAAGCAGGCACTGTGCTGCTGCTGAGCTATATCCCTGGTCTGACAGCAATGTTTTTTTAAAAAAATTTTATTTTAAAGAGAAAAACAGATAAACAATTAAAACAAGTTTCAAAATAGGGTACTACGACAGTTAAAATACTTGATGCATTGCATATTGGTGGCTTGTAGTAGTTATTCAGAGAACAGGATATGAGCATGATGTCTTGTCTAAAGAATATTAGCACAAAATGTTCTTTTCAAGGAAGAAACAGAAGCCAGTTGCATAACTACCTTAACTATCTTATATATACATAATTCTTTTTCCTTTCACCCATTCTTCCTTTCCTCTATCAGTTTGTCTTTTTTCTTTCTTTCTTTCTTTTTTTTTTTGTGGCACCAGGGATCGAACTCACAACCTCGCACCTGCCAGACAGGCACTTAAGCCACTGAGCCAAACTCCCGGCCCTAGTTTTTTGAGGCAAGGTCGTACTGTGTAGCTCAGGCCGGCCTTGTGTGCTCGTGTTGTAGCCCAAGCCAGCCTCGAACTCACAACGCTCCACCTACCTCAGTCTCCTGAGTGCTGGGATTAAAGGCGTGTGCCACTACACCCGGCTAGTTTGTCTTTTCTTTTGAAAAGTTTCTTCCCAATTCACAATATCTGTTGTACATTTTTTTAATTTTAAAGAGAAAGAAAAAACAGAAAAATCAAAATGGAAACAAACCTAAAAAACAACAACAAAAGCAAAATGACAGCAACAACAACAAAATGATTGCCACATAGCTTTTCTTTTTTTTTCTTTTTGTGGCACCAAGGATCTAACTCACAACCTTGCACCTGCCAGACAAGCACTTAGAGTACTGAGCCAAACTCCCAGCCCTAGTCTTTTTGAGGCAGGGTTGCACTATGTAGCCCAAGTCGGCCTTGAACTCACAACGGTCCTCCTACCTCAGCCTCCTGAGTGCTGGGATTAAAGGCGTGTGCCCCCACGCCTGGCTCCATATAGCTTTTCAAAACAAAATGATAGCAATTTAACAGTGGTGGTTATACTGTATATTGTTATCTTCAATATAGTTACTCAGGTTACCAGAAATAGGAATAAAACAAAACAGTAAAGCAAAACAAAGCATTGGATTTCAGAAACAAGACGGAAATTGCCCACAGTTGCCACAATGTACACTGCTATCCTCCAAATAGATGCCCAGGCCACCAGCCCCACGCCTGCAAAGTCAATCGAACAACATAAGCATCAAGCTATTTCTTTCACCTCAGTTGGTATCATCTCACCCTGAGTCCTCCGAATCAGCCAGTTGCTTATGTGGGTGGGGGGTTAATCTTCTGGTTTCCCAGCTCATGCACTGACTGGTTCATGGGAAGGCGTGGTTTGTCTTCATGCTGGGTAGTTTCCTCCTGATCCTCATGGTGGAGCCTGGTTCACGGGAGGGTGTGCTTTGTCTTCTTACTGAGTAATCTCACCTTACTTTTGGAACAAAGCAGCCTACATTTATATTTTTCAGTATTTCAAGCCATAAAAAAACCAAACTCCAATCCAGACTGATGCACTCCACAAAACTATCTTTCAAAATTGATGGAGAAATAAGATATTTTCATGACAAAGAACACCTGAGGAAATTCATGAACATCAAACCAGCACTCCAAAATGTTCTGAAGGACATTCTAGAAAGAGATACAGGATTATAACTCCATGAACCCCAACAGAACAAATCCACCAGGCAAAGAAAGCAATTAAAGTGGGGAAAAAAGAGAGTTAACAGGAAAATAACATGACAAGGATAAGCCGATACATATCAGTTATAACCATCAGTTTTTTCTTTTTTCTTTTTGTCTTTTTGTGCCAGGGTCTCATTATGCAGTTCAGGTTGGCCTTGAGCTCACTTTGTAACCCAGACTGGTCTCAAACTCACAACCATCCTCCTGTGTCAGCCTTCTGAGTGCTGGGATTATAGACGTGCACCACCATGCCTGGCAACCATCAGTATTAATGGTCTCAAGTTACCAACCAAAAGAAACAGACTGGCAGAATGGATCAAGAAACAAGATCCAAAAATATGCTACATCCAAGAATCAAAATTCATTTACTTCAAAAAGAAATTCATGGACCGAAAGTTGAAGGGTGGAAAATAATACTCCATGTGACAGGAACCTAGAAAAAAGCAGGGGTAGTTATTCTATTTGCAGACAAAGTGGATTTCAAGCCAAGACTAATTAAGAGAGACAAAGAAAGTTATTACATCCTTGAAAAGGGAACAATTAAAAAGGAAGAGATAATAATCATATATATATATATATATATATATATATATATATAGCAAATACAGGTGCACCCAACTATATAAAACAAATATTAACTGACATGAAAAATCAAATAAACTCTAATAGAAATGTAATGAGGGACCTCAATATCTCACTGTCACAAATAGATCAACTAAAAAAAAAATAAACCAAGAAATATCTTCCAAAATTGTTACACAAATTTAATGCAATACCAATAAAAATTCCAACAGCATGTCTCACAGAATTAAAGAAAACAATCCTAAAATTCTTTTGGCTCAGAAGAGACCTAGAATGGCAAAGGCAATTCTGGACAACAAAGACAAAGCAGGGGGCATCACAATCCCTATGTTACTGGGGATCTGGCCAAGACCCTTAGATGCCTGATGAGGGGTATGGCGAAGGATGAAATAAAGAACAGAGACAATATTAAGAATCCATAAAGGGCTGGGGATTTAGCTCAGTGGCTTAAGCACCTCCCTGGCAGGCACAAGGTTGTGAGTTTGATCCCCAGTACCAAAAACAAACAAACAAACAAACAAACAAAGAATGCATAATGGGAAGCTGGGAGGCCAGTACCTCAAGATGGGCAAAGACTAAGACCTCTTCGCCTGGCCCACTTTTATTTTGCCAGTGAGATGCCCAGAGGGAGGGGTACTGTACTTTCTTTGGGAGCAATGAAGAAGTAGTAGAATGAGGAACAAGTTTAATGTCAAAAAGAAGCAAGTTAAGATCCTTCCCCACACCTGGGTACTTGCCCTCCCTGTATTGTCCTTAGTACATCTGATCCTGCCCTGGAAGTGCCATGGCATCGCGGACCATTGAGGCCTCAGCCACAGCGGGGAGAAAGTGGGAGTTTCTGCATTCCAACTGGCACACAAGGCAAGGCAAGCATGCCCTTGAACAGACCCTAGCCTCAACTTATAATTTGTGGTCCCCTGCACTATCTATTATATACATAAAGAACTAAAAATATCAGACCCTCCAAGTTAAAAGACTCAATCCAAAATGGGCATCTGAGATGAATAGATACTTCCCAGATGAAGAAGTAGAAATGGCAATTAAATATGAAAAAACATTCAACATCACTGGTCTTTCGAGAGATGCAAATTAAAACAACACTGAGATTCCATCTCACTCCAGAAAGGATGGTCATCAGCAAGAAATCAACCAATAACAAACGCTGGCAGGGCTGTGAGGAAAAAGGAACACTTGTCCACTTTTGGTGGGAGTGTAGACTGGTGAAACCACTGTGGAAACCAGTGTGGAAAGTCCTCAAAAAACTGGGATTAGAGGTTCCTTTGGATTCACCTACCTTAGCCTCCTGAATGGTGGGGTTACAGATGTGAGCCATCACACATGGCCCTTGGTCAGGGTTAGTGGAGGAAAGACAGACAATGCATATTCCCCTTTAATTTAATAATATACTTTTCTTGGTAAGCAGTGAATTCAAAAGGGCAACATCAGTAGATAATTGCAAGGCTTGTAGAAAGAATCTGATTCTAACTGGTTGAGCAGAATGAATGAATTTGACATCATGATCATATAGGGAATGAAGCTGGGACAAAAGCAGGAATTTCTTTTATGTCATAGTTGGCAACAAAGCTGGAATTTGAGAGAGGGTGGTGCCATCTCACTTTCAGAGAGGATTTATTTTGCTCCTGAAGCATGCTCAGAGATGCTATACTGAGAGATCCTCTTCACTCTTTTTTTTTTTTTGCGGCACCGGGGATCGAACTCACAGCCTCGCTCCTGCCAGACAGGTGCTTAAGCTGCTGAGCCAAACTCCTGGCCCTGGTTTTTTGAGGCAGGGTCGCACTATGTAGCTCAGGCTGGCCTTGCGCTCACGTTGTGGCCCAAGCCGGCCTTGAACTCACAACGCTCCGTCTACCTCAGCCTCCCGAGTGCTTGTCTTCACTCACTTTTAACAATTGAGAGGACCCAGTTGGTTTCTGCTGTTCCAAGAGACATTGTGATGTTTAGATGTTTAGAAAGCCTCCAACCCTCCCTTCAATTCTGTTATTTCTTGTAAAACAAAGCTTTTCTGCCCTACAATTCTAAATTCTAAAATTTTAAACATAATTTTCAATTATTTGTTAAGCAGTTATCTTCCATTACTTTTAAGGTGGTAAACATAAAGTCTACATCTGGTAACTGTTACCTGGATGCCTTATGGATTTGTGACTATTGTGTCTCTGTTTTGGATACATTGTTTTTTTCATACGCACAGTAGATTATGTGTGATTAGATTCTGGTCTTAAGTCTACTTAGTCTGCTATAACAAGATGCCATAGACTGAGTGGCTTAAGAACAACAGAGACCTACTTTTCAAGTGGAGGCTGAGAAGTTCAAGATCACGACCCATGGCTGTCCCCTCACTGTAACCTCATCTGGTGGAAGTGATATAGGATAGGATCTCGGTGGGAGACCTCCAAATGATATAGGATATGATCTCGGTGGAAGGCCTCCAAATGATATAGGGGAACGATCTCAGTGTAAGACCGCCAAATGATATAGGAAAATGATCCCAGACCTCCAAATGATATAGGGAAATGAAACTTCCAACCTACTATATGTCCAGCGTGAGCTCGTGTTCTCTAAAATCGAAGAATGAATTTTAGGAACAACGGAGGGTAAGAGCAGAATATATTTATTGAGAGAAAGAAAGCTTCTGTCTGAGGGACAGAAGGGGGCCCGAGTGGGTTGCCAAAGACTCTGTCTTTTCTAGTGATTTTTATAGAGTAAAACCATGATGGGGAAAACTGGGAACTCGCAAGGCAGATGGGCTTGAGGTGGGACAGAACTGTGGTCAACCAATAAGATTCATTGTTTAGGTAAGACTGACCAAATCAAGGACAAATGGGGAAGCAAGTCATGTGGTAAGCGAGCATTCTTACGGACTAGGGGATTGAGGTAGTAATTCCTGAATTCACAAGATGATCCATCCCTAATCCCTAATGCTTATACTTAGGGCGTGGTTGCATGTTTTGTCTTGAGATCTGGCCCACAGCAAAAGTCTTGTATCTCTTCCAAGGTCACAAGATATCTGGTCCTCTGTACAGGTTCCTTTGAGGGCCTAGCCCTGTGTGACTGCCTATAATATTTCTGTCTAACTCAGTTGCCTGTAACAGAAGGTGTGAAGGACATTTTTGGGATCTCTGTTGTAAGGACACAAATTTCACTTGTGATGGGTCTGCTCCCGTGATCTAATCTCCTCACACAGTCCCTCCTGCATAGCCAGGCATGGTGGTGCTTGACTGTAATCTTAGCATCTGGGAGGCTGAGGCAGGAGGATCACCCAAATTTGAGGCCAGCCTTGGTTACACAGTGAGTTCAAAGTCAGCCTAAACTATACAGCAAGACCTTGTCTCATAAAACAAACAAAATGAAATCAACCAACCAATCAACTAACCAAAGAACCAGGAAGACTCCCCCTCCCTTTCTTCTTTCCTCCCTCCCTTTCTCTGTGCCATATTTAGGATTGAACTTGGGTTCTTTCATCTACTAGGCAGGTGCTTTACCACTGAGCTACAGTCCCAGCCCTGATATTGTCATTTTTCAAAAGACTCAGATGTCGGTTTGGGTTTGTCTGTGTGTTTCCTTAAGCTTACTAGATGACAGCTGAACCTTTCTGGCAGGAGTACTATTTAGGTGCTGTTGGTTATTCTTGG